>BMAC01001673.1:7172-39285 GCA_014905375.1 Phtheirospermum japonicum
ATAAGTCATGGATGTCCTGTGTGTTCTGATGGTTGATAAATCCTCGGAGTCTCTGGCCAGAGCTGATAGTGGGGTGTTTAGAGAAATGTGTTTCTCTAAGTCACACACGAACGGATTATCTTGAACCTAGAACGTACACACAGTTATTGAACTAGAAAGAGGTCTCGATGAACCAATACCTCTTGTTCAAATCGGGACATAGATCGCGAAGGGATCGTACTGTACATATAAGCTATATCACAAGGTTCTTGCAGGCACTTCATTTGTATCTAGGGAATTATGATGCGTAGTTGCTAGGCGCCTCTCATAATTCGTTGGATTCTGTTGTTGACCAGTGATTAAGTAAAATGAGTTTTATTTAATCAGGGACTCTAAGGGACAATTTCATATAAGAACAATGTGTTGTTCGAATCACATTGTGTTGTGAACCCACGGCTAGCTTACACTTGAACCATTGTGGGGTCACACCACGTGTTTCCTGATTATTGAAAACGACAGCTAGAAAATTAATTGTTAATTTTAGCAAAGTTAGATATCAATATGATTGAATCTAAGGTTCATAATTGTGATTATGAATTGAGGAAAAATACGAGAAAATTATTTTGGACGCGAAAATATAATTGTTATATTTTTCGGAATTATCGTTTTTGAGAAATGATTTAATTTCGATGGGGTTTTTAATTTAAAACTGAGTCGGCCCGATAAGCTTTTTAAATTTATGGGCGGTGGTTTTTATTTTGAATTGGGCTTATGTTTTTAAATATACTTTATTTTGGTTTTTATTTTTATGGGCCCGATAAGTATTTCATATACTTTATTTTGGTTTTATTTTTATGCATTGTTTTATGTTAAATCCTAGATCTACTCTTCGTTTCTTGTTATTTTTCAAAAAGATTTAAACTTTCACGTCAACTTTTATTGCTCTTTCTATTGGTGCTTCAATTTTAGTTAATTTGCATTTTTTAGATTTTTATGTTCATGCAAGCATAATTGTACCTTAGTGATCGAGGATTTCTTAGCACTCTAAGAAATCGTCTCCGCAATAGTACGGAGTCAATTGTAGAGCACTAAGTTTTCCTGAGTCGTGTCTCTCGAAGATAGATATTATCGGCGGTCGGTGTTCTTACTTACTCTCTTGTTAATCTAAATTAAACTAATCTACTCCTAAGAAAGCATTAATCATTGAGTGGATTTTGATGTTTTATGCTAAAGCTTGAATTTAAAGGGAAACTTTAATTAAAAGTTATTTAAATGAAAATGATGAAATGAGGGTTTAGGGTGTTCGATTTGTCTCCACGATCAATCTGTTTTTGCCGAGCCTTTAATCCACAATTCGGGGCTGCCAATCCCGAATGTCGATCAAGTATTAGGATCGTCAATCCCAATTCTCAACAAATTTTGATTAATGGTTCTAAACGAACTTAAACCCTAAACCCGTAATTTCTAAACGAGTTGCATCAAATGTAAATTAAAACTTGCTTGAAAGTAATTAATTTTAATGACATTAATTAAACCTAATTAAAAACCTTAAATAAATTAGAACTACTAAATTCAAGAAGGCTTGATTTTAAAAGAGAAGACATGGAGGGAAATTAAAAGCATTAAGTTGAAAAGAAAGCCAAATCACCAAAGAGGAAAGTCCCATTTGCTTTTTATCTACCTAAAGTTTGCTTGGCTAAAAAGAGTAAAAAGCTTGAAAGAAGTGTGCATCAATGGAGTTTGCAAGAAGAGAAAAACAAAGAACAACAAGCTAGAAAATTACCAAGAGGATTTGAAAAGTAATGAACAACAAAACAAACACAAAACAACAACATAAACAATTAATCAAGAACATATCATAATAATTAAGGGAAAGAAAACTACCAAATTGCATTGAACACAAGATCCAAAAATGAGAAAGCTTCAACAACACAAGATCCCCAAATGAGGGAGGTGTCACTCTCTCCAACACTTTCTTAGAACAACTAAACCTAACTAAACTAACTACTTAAGCTAACTAAATTACATAAGCTAAGAATTTAAACTAGGGTTTACATTACTAAAGCTCGGAAGAAAAATGGTACAAATGGCCTGTAGGAGATGGAACTAGGTTCAAAACCACCAAGGAGGGTTGGATAAGGTTGGAGAGAGCTGGTCCTATTTATACAAAAACGCAGGGGCAAAATCGTCAAAATGGGTCAAAAGCCACGAAAATCCTGCGTCTCAGTCGATCGACTGAGAACCAGTCTATCGACTGAGTTTCGGTCGATCGATTGCTTCCTCAAAATTGGCCAACCTACTGCCGTGCAGTCGATCTTGGCTGTGTTAGTCGATCGACTCGAACGGCTGCTCCCGACTCGGTTTTCTCGTTTCACTCTAAACGTCCGCCGGTTATCGCTCCTCGTTCACGCTGTGTTCCTTGCTTTGCCCGTTCCACTCTGAGTCGAAAGAGATGCCCTGAGTGTGCGTGAGACCCGCTTGGTCATCCTACTGCCAAAAATACGAAAAAGGGTAAAAATGTACGAAAAACTACTAATAACCGCATAAAAGCTATAAAACCTAAAACTAATAAAATAGGCCAAAACGACTACTAAAACCCGTAAATGCAAGCAAAACATACGCGAATGCGACACAAAAAGGTAACAAAAAGGTGTACAAAAAGTACAAATCAACCACCCCACACTTAGAATGATTGTTTGTCCTCAAGCAAAACTAATCTAGAATTACAAAACTACCTCCGGACAATCCTAAACTAATGCACAAAACCTAATTCGAGACGTCGTATGCTACAATGCTCGTTGGCTTGGGCAAAGGGATGACAATGATGCGTTGACAAAGAAAGTTTAGATCGACTCCCGAAACCTAAAAGTACTAGGTAACCCTCCAAGTCGGTCCCCCGTCCATGCCCCGGCTAAGGTCTATCCACAGTCGAATCGTTAATCGGCTCCCTACTAGCCCCAATCATCTACATCTCTCTTTAACAATCAAAAACTAAAAAGAAGGGAAAATAAGGAATGTGCACGAGTTGCACATTTATTACCTAATAACTTCAAGGATTTACAACGTATCCTTGTTTATTTGTCATCTTTTCTTTTTTTTTTCTTTCCTTTTTTTTTCTTTTTTGTTTTGGTACCCAAGGAGATAAGGTACTTAAGTTACAAGTTATATACAAAGATAAATCAACAACTCCAATCGTACGTTGCTACTAGCAACTTACAATGTTTCCGATCGAGCACATGGAGCAATTGACGACTCCAAAATACAAAATAAAATCCTATAAAGAGTGTTTGATGACGAGACTAGTTGAGGCACTAGTTCTAATTGACCTCAAGGATAGCACGAAGCTAAAGCCAAACAAAGTTCCCAACGAGTTAAGCCACCTAAGTCCACTATATCCGATCGACAATCTAAACTCACTAACCAAATCATCAAAACCGCGTCACTTCGCCAAGGTTCCAAGCAAAAATAACACACACGTTACTCAAATTATCACAAGCAAGCATGCAAATAATCTTAAAAGCCTAAGGCGAACTCTAACCACCACCCCACACTTAAGATCTAGCAATGTACTCATTGCAAGTTAAGCTAAATAAAGCGGTAAAAGGTGTAGGGAAAAGAGACGCCCCTATCTCCGAGCTTGTGTCGACGCGGTTGTGCGTAAGTCCTTTTCGGGAGTCGAGACAAGCAACTACAAGAAATGAACAAACGGGGGGTTGCAAAAACAAAATACGAATAAAAAGTGTTTTTTTTTATTTTCTATTTTTTTGGATTTTCTCTTTTTTTTCTACAAATTGGGTTTCCTCCCAATAAGCTCTACTTTAACGTCTATAGCTCGACGGTTTATACAATTGATGCTATCCGGGATCCAAGAAGAGGTGGCGATCGTGCCACACCTTGGTGTTCTCGAGTAGACACACCGGGTGATAGAAATCACCAAGGCGGGCACGTCGGGCAAGCCGAAATGTCAAACCAATAAAAGAGCGGGCTTGCTTTGGTGGTCAGAAGAGTGAGTAGTCGACCACCCAAACGTGATCGTCCCAAAATGGGTCGACGTACTCCTTCGTCTCCCCGACCGTCATCTCCTCTCTCTCGACTTTAGAAGTAGTCGTAGTCGAGCACAAGAGAGCAGGATCCAACACATCCCCCACTAACTCTTCCACGTCCACTTGGTCAAGTAGCAATAAAGCATCGGGTGGTGCCAAAAGAGGCTCAATTAACTCCACATCCTCCAAAAACGGCACAACTTCATCATTCTCATCAAGAGCGAGTGAATTCAACATTCCAAGTGCTATTGAAATCCCCAAAGGCGACTCCCCCTCACATTCCTCTACAACTTCTTCACAAAACACGAGAGGGGTAATGCCGATCTCCGACCCTTCCTCCTCACCCTCTATCTCAACATCCGTGCACACCTCTTTCAAAGGACTGTCAAGAATTGAATTGCCATCAACGATTGTGAGATCCACCACGTCAAAGGTGGGCATCTTGTCAAAGAGAGGTTGTTTGAGCTCGTCCACATCATTGGAAATTTGCTCTACTTGAGTCTCCATGCGAGCGAGGCATTCATCCATTTGCCGAATCGCCTCCACGAGCTCGGATGAGAGAGGCTCAAAGTCCGGGAGTTGGGTCATAGACGAATCTTGAAAAAGTGAGGTGTAAGGGTCATCGTTCGGAGTATACGAACTCGAGGTGGGTAGGTTGTAAAAGTCGTAGCTCCAAGAATATGAATCAAGAATGGGTGGAGCATACGAATAAAAGCTCGGGTAAGAAGGAGGCGGGGCGAGTTGAGCATATGGATCGTCAAAACAAGGATCATAAGAATCACGAGTCGGTGCATACGGATCCATGCTCGGGTTGTGGGGATACGAAATCGGTGTAGAATAAGAAGGGATTGGGCCGGAATAATCAAAAGATGGGGCCCATTCTTCACCGATCGAAGCGTACGGGTCATCGTAAGTCAAAGGTACCCGATCGCTTGGGGGAGTGGTGTACGGATTTGGATACTCGGTAGTTTGGATGTAAGGGTTTGGATATAAGGGTCGTCGTATGACAAACTAGGTCGGTAGTTTGCCATCCTCGGCCTGATCAATCGAGCGGCGGAGGCATCCTTTGATCGTCGTGAGTGTGGGCGGACGGGATCGGGCATCCAGAATGAGTACCTTGTAAACACAAAACTCAACAAAGGATTACGAGCATCGATAGTAAAATAAAAATCTAGATTAACTACCAATTAAGATAATAAGAGAAATAATTAAAAATACCTTTAGCCTTAATATAACCCCGGCAACGGCGCAAAAATTTGATCGAGGATTTCTTAGCACTCTAAGAAATCGTCTCCGCAATAGTACGGAGTCGATTGTAGAGAGGTAAGCTTTCCCAAGTCGTGTCTCTCGAGGATAGAGATAATCGGCGGTCAGTGTGCTTAATTAATCTCTTGTTAATTTAAATTAATCTAATCTACACTAAGAAAGCATTAAGTCATTGGTTTAATTTGAGTTTTTGAAATTTAATCTACTAAACAAGAATTAAAAGTGATTTAAATGAAAATAATGAAAACAAGGGTTTAGGGTGTTCGGTTCGTCTCCACGATCAATCGGTTTTTGCCGAACACTTAATCCACGATTCGCGGTTGTCAATCCCAAATGTCGATCAAGTATTGGGGTCGTCAATCCAAATTCTCAACAAATTCCGATTAATGGTTCTAAATGAACTTAAACCCTAAATCCGTAATTTCTAAACTAATTGCATCAAATACAAATTAAAGCTTGTTCAAAGTAATTAATTAATGACATTTATTAAACCATTAAAGTTTACTAAACTAAGAAGGCTTGCAAAGTGAAAGAGGAAAAAGGATGGAAATTAAAATCTTGAAATTGAAGACAAGTCAAAAGCATTAAATGGAAAGAAAGTCAATTTACCAAAGAGGAAAGTCCCATTTGGCTTTTGACAACCAATTGCTTGTTTAGCTAAAAAGGGTTAAAAGCTTGAAGATGCTACAATGGAGTTTGGCAAGAACAACAAAAACTACAAGCTAGAAAATTAAAAGGAGGACTCAAAAAGCAATGAACAACAAAACAAACACAAAACAACAACATGAAAAATTAATCAAGAACATAGCATAATAATTAAGGGAAAGAAAACTACCAAATTGCATTGAACATAAGATCCACAAATGAGGGAGGTGTCACTCTCTCCCACACTTGTTAAGAACAACTAAACCTAACTAACCTAACTACTTAAACTAAACTAAACTATACCAAACTAGGGATTTATGAGCTAGGGTTTTGAAATGCAAGAGTAAAGGTTTGAAGGAAATGGAGAAAGCCCCAAATTCCACCAAGGAGGAGTTGGATAAGGTTGGAGAAAGATGGGCCTATAAATACAAAGTCACAGGGGTAAGATTATCAAAGAGGGATAAAATTCACGAGCTGGACTGCGACTCAGTCGATCGACTGAGGAGCAGTCGATCGACTGGCAGTCGATTGACTCAGGGTCAGTCGATCGACTGCATCGCCCAAAATTGCCAAACCTTCTATACTCCAGTCGATTCGGAGAGATCTAGTCGATCGACTGAAAGACAGTCGATTGACTGAAAGACAGTCGATCGACTGGTTCGACTGCTCCGGCTCGGTTTTCTCGTTTCTGCTATAGCCGTCCGCCAATTGTCCCTCCTCATTCGCACTGTGTTCCTTTGCTTTTCCGTCGAAATTCGAGTCGAGTGGAACGCTTCTAAACGTGCACGGGCTCCGCTTGGTCATCCAACGGCCAAAAGTATGAAAAAGAGTAAAAATATACGAAAAACTACTAAAAACCGCACAAAAGCTATAAAAACCTAAACCTAACAAAATAGGCCAAAACGACTCCTAAAACCCATGCAAGCAAAACACACACGAATGCGACACAAAAAGGTAACAAAAAAGTGTACAAAAAAGTACAAATCAACTCATATGTTGAAAATCAATGTGTGTGGAATATGTTGTGCAATCTTTATGTTAGATTTGGTCTTTAAATTTTCTCTAAATTTAAAATTATAATATTACGAATATTTTACCCAAACTTTCTAACAATTCTCGTTATATATTCTAAAAAAAAGGTTTGTAATCACTAAATTAGCATAAGATAAAAGTATAAAAATACATATAGGCTCAATGATGGCACTAATTAATCGATAAGGGGTATATTAAAGGAAAATTAAATATGCATTAAATTTGGAATAATGTATATTTACTTATCTATCCTTGAGATTGTGCTAGTGACTAAACAAGATCTTTGTCTAATAAGATTATATAATTAAATTATAAAGGGAATGATGTTGATTTTGTATAAGAACTATTAATAACTTGGTAACTAAATAATTACCCAAGAATATCAATTACTGTATTTTTTATCATCAGATTCCTATTAAGCAATGGGGATATACCTGTACGTCGAAAGATGAACCATCTCTGTTTGCTACATTTTCAGATCGTGGATTACTTGAGCCTGCAAATTTGAGTTCACTAGATTCTATTGTAATATCTTTATTTGTGTTTTTATAGAGAGCAAGAGGGAAGAGAGTTGCTTAAATGGTTCAGAAGTTTCATAAGCAAATGAGGCTTAATGATTTCTAAAGGCCTTGAGAGATTTTTTAAATAGGTGGAAGTATTGATTAAGAAATGGATCTTATTTATTTATTTATTTATTATTCAAAACTCTTAGATTTGAATGCATTTAATTGTGTGAACAAGAAATGATTATTGAAATTATTTCTAAAGGGGTATGGATTATATGAATAAAGGAAGATGATCAAAAATGACAAGTCACCTTCTCAAAATGACTTGTTGGCATTTTCAAGAAGGTGAATGAGCTCTACACCCTCTACGTTGTCAATAACGCATTCGTGATTTTCTACCCAAACAACAAGTTACAGTTAACAATAATGATTTGTTAACTTTCAACTTTTATTATATAATATTCTCGTGCGGGGGCGCTTGAATTGCGTGGAAATGAAGATGAAATAATCATCATTTTATCACTACTTCTACCTCTTGCACGTTGTTGGAAACGATAAACATGGATTTTCCACCTTAAATAGGTGGAAGAATGGAAGAGGAAATGGATTTTATTTATTTATTTATTTAGGGAACAATTATATATGTGCATTTAATTTAGCATAAGAAAAAAGTATAATAACCCAAGAATATCAATTACTCTACTGTTCATCATCAGATTCCTATTACGAAATAGAAGTATACTTGAACGTCGGTAGGTGAACCATCTCGATTTGCTACATTTTCAGACAGTGGAATACTTGAGCATGCAAAATTTAGTTCAATGGATGCCAATTTAATATATTTATGTGTGTGTTTAGAGAGAGCGAGAGGGAAGAGAAAAACATTTGAGGTTTAATGACGCTACATTTCGTCATTTAAAGTTTATTTTCTCATCACTGAATATAATTGATGACGAAATTTGAGCGTCACAGAGGTAGTCACTTTATGACTGTCATATTATGTGAAAGTGGCAATTTTTTCAAACGCGACACTAAATATTCGGTTTTGATGACGCTGATGTAAATTGTCATCATAGGTGATATTATTTGGTGACGCTGAATTCATCAAGTAAGTGATTGAAAAGTTGTCATCAAAAGATCTGTATTTCCACCGTATGTTACCATTTTCAATGATGAACACTTATTATGTCATCAAAACATTTGAGTTTCCGTGTCAAACATAATTACAGTGGCAATTTTTATTGAGTTATAATGACGCTCATATTGTCATAATATGTATTAAATATTTTTCAAATATAATGTAATCCGTCACGATAGATTTGTTTTATAGTGACACAATATTCACCGTCACTGAACAACTATATATACAATGACAAACCAATGTGTCACCATTTACTATGAAAGGTGATGAAATGTTCTGTCACGAAAGAATTTGCAATATATGACGAATATTATAATCATCACAAAAGATACATGTTCGATGATGATCTAAGCACGATACGAAATGAAAAATATCACAAGGAAGAAAAATGAGAAAAAGATAAACCTTGAATACGTAAAAACAAACAAAACACAATGCAAATACACTCGAAAACCACATACAAAAATATACAAATCAACTCCCCCACACTTAACTTTTTGCTTATCCTCAAGCAAAATCGAATCTAGACATAGACAAGAAAAAGCTAACCACCCGATGACCTAATCACTAATGCATTCAAATGATTCAAGAAGTTAATGCATTAAATCGACTGAAAACTCAACTAAAAGGACGACACGATAATGTTGAGATAAGAGATTTAGACTAACTTCCGAACACCTAAAAGTAATAAGTTGACTTCCATGTATGTCATCCATCCATGCCTCGGCCAAAGTCTATCCATGAACAAATCGCCAAGTCATCACCTGACTAGCCCAGTCATCTATACACCTCTTTAACAATACAATCTAATAAAAACAAAAATAAGAACTTAACTTGTACAAGGATTTCTCTTCTTGTACTTATTTTTTTTATTCTTTTTCTTTTATTTTCTTTTTTTTTCTTTTTTTCTTTTTCTTTTTCTTTTTTTTATTATGAGTACCTATAGAAATGAGGCACTAAACGAGCATAATTTACATAAATCAAAAACGAGAGTTCATTGACTCTGATCTTACGTTGCTAAATGTAACTAATAACATTCCTCAATTTCGCACATGGAGTTTTAACGTCTCCAATAATAAAAAGAAAGATTACATAAAGTCCTATAGAGGGTATTGGAAAACAGAGCTAGTAGAGAGTATTCGGCTCTTAAGAACGAAACAAGAATAGAACAAGGGACAAGACACTCCATAGATTCTTTTCACTTCATTCCCCACAATTACACTATTATTCGAACGGAAGTCTAAATATCCTAACCAAAGCATCTAACACGTCACTTCGTCAAGGTTCAAGTCAATATAAATACACACGACTCAAATCAACCACAAGCAAGCATACGAACAATTAAATTACTAACTAAGGACCCCCCCCCCCCCACACACACACACACACTCTTAAACCATACAATGTCAACATTGTATAAAATGAAAAATTAAGCTAAGTATGGTAAAAGGTAAGGGAAAGAGAAACACGTCCCTGAATTTGCGCTTGTGGTGAAGAATCGAGCATCCAAAGTGTCCAACAGGCATCAAAACCCGAAGGGAATCTTAAACGAAAAGAAACAAAAACACACAAAAACAACAAAGTTAAAAGGCTTGGGTTGCCTCCCAAGAAACGTTTGTTTAACGTCAATAGCTTGAGGAAATCACACCATCTACGTCGAGAACGAGTCAATGAAAGTCATAGTCTCCTTAGCATGATTCACCCCTGATCCTTGAAAGTACGGCTTAACTCGATGTCCGTTTACTTGAAAACATTCATTGGTCTTTTTCGTTGACCAACTTTACAACTCCATACGGCAAAACTTCTTCAACCAGAAACGGACCACTCCATCGTGATTTGAGTTTTCCGGGGAACAACCAGAGATGAGAGTTAAACAGCAGAACTTGTATACCGGATCGAAGATCTGTAGCCGTGATCTTCTTGTCATGTTGTGCCTTCACCTTGTTTTTGTAAATATCCGCGTTCTCGTAGTCCTCATTACGTATTTCATCAAGTTCTTCAATTTGCAGTTCCCGTGTAGCACCAGCCTGTGTCAAATCGAAATTGACCGCACGGACCGCCCAATAAGCTCGGTGCTCCATCTCGATTGGAAGATGACACGCCTTACCATATACCATTCGGTAAGGGTTGATTCCCAAAACAGTCTTGTACGCCTTTCAGTATGCCCAAAGAGCGTCAATGAGCTTAGCCGACCAATCCTTACGATTCGGCTGAACGGTCTTCTCCAAAATAGCTTTGATTTGCCTATTACTCGTCTCAACTTGACCCGATGTCTGAGGGTGATACGTCGTGGCCACCTTATGTTTAAACCCGTACTTCGTCATCAATTTGTCGAACGACTTGCTGTAGAAATATGCACATCCATCACTAATAATTGCTCGTGGAAATCTGAACCAAATGAATATATTTTCTTGCAAAAACTTGAGCACGACCTTGGCATCACACGTTCTCGTGGGAATGGCTTCTACCCACTTGGACACATAATCAACGGAAACTAAGATATATTCATAACCAAGCGATGCTGGAAATGGGCCCATGAAGTCTATGCCCCATACATCAAAGATTTCTACGACAAGATTGCTCATTTGCGGCATTTCATTACGTTTGCCGATATTTCCCAAACGTTGGCAGCGATCACAGGACTTGCAAAATTCATGAGCATCCTTAAACAAACCCGGCCAATAAAGTCCCGATTGGAGGACTTTGTAAGCTGTCTTCTGCCCTCCGAAATGGCCGCCACATTGTTGATCGTGGCAAAATGATAAAATGCTCTTTTGCTCCTCCTCGGGAATGCATCGTCGAATAATTCCATCTTCCCCGAACCGAAAAAGGAACGGATCATCCCAAAAATGATCCCTGCACTTAGAAAGAAATCTCTTCCGTTCTTGGAAGGATAAATCGGCCCTCACATGGCCACAAACCAGATAATTGACAATGTCAGCAAACCAAGGGGTATCATGCGAAGAAATATCATAAGTTAATTCATAAAGAAAGACATCATTTATAAAATCCTGTTCATTCGCATCCCCCTCTCTATCTAACCGGAATAAATGGTCCGCAACAACATTTTCACAATCCTTGCTATCTTTGATCTCGACGTCAAGTTCCTAAAGTAAAAGTATCTAATGGATCAAACACGGCTTACTTCGGGTTTTGTTAAAAAGGTAACGAAGAGCCGTGAGATCGCTATGGACAATCACTTTTGAACCAATAATGTACGATCGGAATCTCTCCAAAGAAAACACCACGGATAAAAGTTCTTTTTCAGTGGTGGTGTAGTTCCTCTGAGCCTCATTCGATTTAAGACTCGAATAATAAATCACATGAAGGAGACCATCAAATCGTTGTTCCAAAACGGCCCCCACGGCGTCGTTCGACGCATCACACATAATTTAAAAGGGGAGGGACCAATTTGGGCAACGACCACCGGAGCCGTGGTCAATTCTTCTTTAAGCAGTTTAAAACGCACTCAAACATGACTCATCAAAAATAGTACATCAAGACCTATCCAATGACACAGCGGACGACTAATTTTTGAAATTTCTTTTATAAATCGACTATAGAAGCCTGCGTGCCCTAAGAAACTGCGAACACCTTTAACGTTTGTGGGAGGTGGCAAACTTTCAAGAACATCAACCTTAGCCTTATCTACCCCTAAACCCTTACTAGACATGACATGACCAAGAACAATACCACTTTTAATCATGAAATGACTCTTCTCCCAACTCAACGTTAAATTACTCTCTATACATCTTTGAAGCACCTTAGATACATTAGCAAGACAAGAAGTAAAGGAAGAACCAAATATCGAAAAATCATCCATGAATACCTCAAGAAAATTGTCGATCATATCCGTGAATATGGAAAGCATACAACGTTGAAAAGTTGTTGGCGCATTGCACAAGCCGAATGGCATCTGTCGAAAGGAAAATGTCCCGAATGGGCAAGTGAGCGTCGTTTTCTTTTGATCCTTCGGAAGTATGGCAACTTGGTAGTATCCATACAAACCATCGAGGAAGCAGTAGTACTGGTGCCCGGCCAACTTGTCGAGCAACTAATCAATGAAGGGAAGCGGAAAATGATCTTTTCTTGTGGCGGCATTAAGCTTTCTGTAGTTGATACACATCCACCACCTGGTCGTCAGCCTAGTCGGCAAAATTTCTCCCTTATCATTTTCGATGATCGTGATTCCGCCCTTATTTGGTACCACATGGACAGGGCTCACCCATTCACTATCAGGTGCCGTGAAAATAATTCCCTCATCGAGTAGTTTGAAAATCTCTTTCTTCACCACTTCCATTAAAGTAGGGTTCAAACGGCGTTGACCATCCCGAACCGGCTTTTCTCCTTTTTCCAGCACTATATGATGCATGCATGTAGCTGGACTGATTCCTTTAATGTCTCCCAAACTCCAGCCAATGGCTCCTTGAGACTTTGTAAGAACACCGATCAAGGCTTCTTCTTCTACTTTGGTTAGTTCGGCAAAAATGATCACCGGCTTCTTCTTGCCTTCCTCGAGAAAAACGTACTTGAGATGACTCGTAAGAGGCTTAAACTCGGACTTTGGTTCGATGTCTGGTTTCTCATTTTCAAGCTCACAAAGATCAATCACCCCCTCGGAATTGGGCTCGAGCCAATCGTCGTCCTTGGTGAGCCAAGAGTCGTCGTCATGATCGATAAATTTATGGGTGTCAGATTCCTCTTCAAATTTGTCTTGCACAATTGAATCAATGGAGTCCACGAATGAACACTCAACGTTCATGGACGAAGATGGAGTTGCCTGGAAACCATGGATAAAGAATGTGACCGATTCGTCTAACACGGATAAAGTCATACTCCCATTATTCACATCAATCAACGTGTTGGTCGTGGTCATGAAGGATCGACCCAGCAAAATCGTATGCTCTCGGTTATCATCTTGAACTTCGCCCACGTCTAATATCACGAAGTCAACGGGTACTATAAGGTTCCCAACTTGCACGAGGACGTCCTCGATAATTCCCTTCGGGTACCTTACCGACCGGTCTGCC
Organism: Phtheirospermum japonicum; assembly: GCA_014905375.1. Taxonomy (NCBI): domain Eukaryota; kingdom Viridiplantae; phylum Streptophyta; class Magnoliopsida; order Lamiales; family Orobanchaceae; genus Phtheirospermum; species Phtheirospermum japonicum. The sequence continues at coordinate 20,815 of BMAC01001673.1, forward strand.
AATTGAAGTCGCATCTTTCCTTCGAGTACCTTAACGACCGGTCTGCCAATTGAAGTCGCATCTTTGTTGGCTTAAGTGCACCTAAACCAAACTTGGCTCCTTATTATTATTATTATTATTGTTATCATTATTCTTTAAATTGACTCCCTATAAATGTATGATAAAGAGTAATTTATGATAAAAAGTTTATTAATAGGGAGTCTGTTGAAGTAAAATTATAATAGAGAGTTCTCAAAATAGGGAGGTGACATAAGTAGTGTGATATATAATCTAAAATAATAAAAATTAGTTTAGGTAGCGAAACTCGGGGAGTTTGATAGACACTGGAGTTATTCTAATAAGTTGACAAAACCCCGATTGAAGAAATTGGAGCGATCGATTGATATTGCTCCGACCCATCCCCACCGCCAATTTCTACACCGCGAACCATCTCCAACAAACCCAACACCGCCGCGTTCTGCGATTCGCCGCTGTGCACTTGGAATCATTATTGTCCTGAGCACCGAGCAGCCTCCCCGACCGCCGATTTCCCAGCAATTGTCACCGCCGCGCCCTAATCCTTGTACGTTCAGGGGCTTAATTTAATTAAAGATGGCGAAAAAGAGGGGAAAAAAAAGAAAGGTTTCTGATTCCAGATCGTCACAAGCTCCCGGTGGGCTCGTCGATGAGCCGACGCCGCCAACATCACCGCCCACTTCCCAGCCGCCAGAGCCGAACGCTACACTTCCGGCACCCGCGCCTCCTACCCCGACCACTACCCAGCCAACTAATGGTCTACTCGAGGGTATATCCAGAATGCACGGTGTACCGTTTGCTTCCATTCACCAGGCCAGGCTATTTGTAAATCTTAAGAAACGGACGGTAACTCCCTCTCTCTATGTTGATGTGGATCTCTTGCAGCGTTTAGGACTTTACGACGATGTGATGAAATTGTTAGATGTGTTGAGTTGGCGGAAAATTATGACGGGCAATTGTGAAGTTTATGAGGATCTCACTTGTGAGTTTTTTAGTTCACTCAATTTTGTCGAAGGTGCAGAGACGGGGACTTTTATGTTCCATCTGGATGGTAATGATTTCGAATGGGGTATTGAGAAGTTTGTTGATGTGTTTGGTCTCCCCAGTGAGGAGTTTGAGGAGAACATAATATCTGAGGTTGAAATTTGGGATATGATTACCCACAATACTGGCCTATTTGTTGGAGGATTTTCACCATCGGCCCACATACGAAACCCGGTGCTTCGTTATATTCAACGACTGATGGCCTGTACAGTTATGGGAAGATCTACGAGCCGGAACAAGGTTCTAAAATTCGAATTACAGATGATTTATGCCATGTTGACTGGGCAGCGATGTCACCGGGCGTTGGATATTATCAAACACTTGATGGACATTCCAGGCAAATCCGGCTCGGTTTGTGTTGGTGGATTTGTGACCGCAATAGCCCGACACGAGGGGATTGATCTCAGCCGGAGAATTCCAATAGGCGATGTGCAAAAGCTGGATAAAACCCTTTTGGCTCAAATGGGGGTGCTTAAGAAGCCAAAGGGGACGTTCATGTGGATAATCGAAAAGAATCGAGAGCTGCCGTTACCAAATGCTGAGTACACCACTCCTCGGGGCGAGGCTAACCTGAAGATGATTCAGCCGACGCTTCCAGAAACACCTTCCGGGGTGCAACCGACACGGTCATTGCGTGTACCCCAGCCTGCCCAGGCTAGCTCTAGTTCGTGCGGCGTTTCAAATATCGAGGCAGACTTTCGGAAGAGGATTGAGCAGCTTGAACAGGGGCAACTCGACCTCCAGGCGAAAGTGGCCGAGCTTACGAAGCAGCTGGCAGCACAACAGTCAGTTGGGGCCGCAGCGTCGACTTCTCTCCACACAGCATTGATCCGGTGATTTCTACACTCAGCCTATGTTTTCCTTCTATATCTTAAAACTAACTTTTGCGTTGATCGAGTTATTTGATGATTGTTGGGCCACAATCAGTTTTAGTGTGGGGAATTCGTATGGTTTGTATAGTTTAGATTTGCATCATAGGATTGCATTTGCATTGAGCATATAGCATTTAGTTTGCGCTTGGTATTTAAGAAGAAATTTTCTTAATGGTGTAGCCTTCCTATATGATTGGGTTAGTTTGCGCTTGGTATTTAAGAAGAAATTTTCTTAATGGTGTAGCCTTCCTATATGATTGGGTTGTTAATCAGTTTCTCCTAATGTTATTTAATGGCTCATATAAATTACAACTTAATAATTTTTTATGTTTTATATTTATTTGTTTTTGTTAATCTTGTTATGAGCCATGCAGTGGTCTGAAGAAAATGAGTATGAGTCTTTACTGCCCATTACTATCTTTTTCTTTAAAAGCAAAATTACAAAGATTTTGTTACACACATCTGCCTTTATTCACATAAACAGCGCACTGGGTTAGATCTTTTGGCCGTGCGCATAAATAGCTCTTTGTTTGACGGATGAATTGGATGCTCAAGTTTATCCAAAGCATGTCAGTGCTCAATTGTAATTTTTATATTGATTTTGCTATTTCGATTTTAAACAACAGTAATGTGCAAATTATGCGCGCACTTTTTTTTTTTTAAATATACAATTTATCGATTTATGAGTGTCAATCATTAGAGATAATCCGGAAAAAGAAGACTAAGGTACGTAATGACGAAGATGAAATTAAATACCCATATTTATTAAATTGAATAATACGGTAAAAAAAATGCACCCAAGCATGAGTGAAGCAGTAAAGTATTTACCATTCAATAAGTTTGACAATTGGTTAGTAATGTTCATTTCTAAAATATGTAAATGTATTATTTCTTTTATAGATTGCATCCTTTCTAGAGTGTTTTTTTTTTTAATGTTTTTAGAACTTGGAATTTTTGAACAACTTTTGGTGCCCTTATAATATAGAAATAAAAAGTAAAGTACGATTAAAAAAGAAACTAAAATTTTTGAATCTCTAAAATAAGGGACTATACATAACCAAAAATGTGAGAAATTCTGGTAACATGTTCACAGTTTTATATTTTTGAATGTGAAGAAAAATTTGCATGACCGAATCAGAAATTATTCCAAAGAAAGAAGATGGTGCAATAAGCTATTGCATAGCTTCAAGCAACGTAAACAAGACAAAGCCAAAAAAAAAAAAAACACTTCATAGTAAGCTAGCACTGGTAAGACAAAGTTCCTTTCCTACTCCCCTTCATCAAAGTTTGTCCTCAAAACAGCAGGTTTGTAGATTTCATGATAATCTGTAACAGCAAGGTTTGGTTCCACCACAGTTTTGCACCAAGAAACAGGAGCCAATTGAAACACTATGCAAGTAGACATTCAGGATTCAAGTTTCAACAAAAAATTTACACTACTAACAACACACACCATCTAGATGAAGAGATAAAACAGAGAAGGGGACTTGGCAGGGAAGACAATATATGAACACCTTATCAAATATAAGAACATCGGCAACCAGCTTAACTAGCATCGGAGAATCATCGACCATCCAATGGTTTTCAAACTTTCCAAGTTTTTGAATGGCCAGAAAGAATATCTCCTCGAACAACATGAGGTCTACGTCAGACCACAATTCTTAAATTCGATTATAATTTGATTTTTGCATTTATCCAACACCTGTAATAATATGTATATCCGGATACGGGTAGCACGCCCATGTCCCGCATAAATTTGGTTTTGAAAAAGTAGTTTTTATATTTTTCTTGTTCATGGATATAACTAAATGTTCATCTCATCATAAGTATTTCAAACATACTATTGACCATATATATGAGAAGGCAATATCCCAGTTAATTCTCACTGATGCTTTATTTTTGACAGTGATATTATCATCGATGTAAGAAGCATGCATCCTTCTATGAGACGGCAATATTTATCATATATGCAAATAGAAAATTGAAGGATTTGACACTCACGGCCGCTAGTACTGTTGGTCCTCTGTTGATAAACCAATGGTGGAGAGGTAATACAATTATTATTTGTTCTTATAAAGTGATTCTCATAGTCTTAATATTGATATAATTGAAGTGGCCTAATAAACATACAGATTATGTTACTATAGGGGAGTGAAGAAGCGGTTGGAAGGATGCAAGCAAGTCCGTGGCAAATATTTATGCACACATCGAAATTTCTAAAGCAACGCTCTATTTTCGCACACATTTAAACACATAAAAGCAATTTGCTATACTTTAAATCAACTACAATTAAGCAAATGACAAGATAAGGAAGTTTTAAGAAGTATATATTATGGAAAGTACCTGATCCTCCTTGCAATAACGATCTCTTCTTTTCTCGAGCGCCCAACTGACAAGACACTCTTGCAAAGGAAAATTGGACTTCTTTTTGAAGTAAATGAGGATTTGGGTCCTCCAACAACAGTTGTATGTCGACATGATTTCCCCGTATGAGATTGCTTACTCTCATATCCCATTTATCTTTTTTCTCATGCATATTTAAGTGAAATTGTGAAACAGATAGGTGCTACATATACAGTTCTGTGTGTGTGTGTGTGTTCAGCTAATACTAACAGAAATAGGTAAGTGTAGAATCAGGAAGTAGGGGCAGAAAGTGTACCATATACGAAGAGTTTTTTAGCAAAAAAAAAAGGAATCATGAACCATCAAATGCGCAAATTGTAATATTGCATATTTTTTATCATCAAGAATTCCCGGACTTTAAATTAATGCTAAGCTATACAATCCAACAATCACATTTTAGATAACACATTAGAAAAACATTGTATGCGCTATATTTGCACACGCTAGTGTGAAAGATGCAGGTGCACCAGAGCCGCGTGTGCAACCTACAGGAGCAAGCATGCGCGTGAACTACAAGCCAAGACAGTGCTATAGTCCAAGGATAACGGATAGGGACAGCTGCACAAGGCTACAATTCAGCCACAACAGATTCAAGGATCATGGTGACACCTGTGATCATCTGAACGACTCTGATGAGAGCAGACATCTGGCATGCAACATCTAAACCTTAAACATTAGTAGTAGGTCTATATATGGCATGTATTTATATTGCTTTCATTGTAACAAAAACTGCTTATGTATTTTGAGCCAAGTTCATTAAATGGCTTTCAACTTTTTCTTAAGCATTATGATTAAATGTTTGAATATTTCATTTCATGTCACAATTACCATTTCTTTTCATGGTACCAGAGCCACATGATCCTATAAATCTCGTTCCACATTTATATTTTTCACCATGTCTGATACAGCCACCTCTAATACACACAACATCACCATCAACAGTCAAACTCCCCACATTCAACCAAACGGTCAACTTATTTCTACCAAGTTTGATGAATCAAACTTCCTTATTTGGAAACAACAAGTCATTACAGCCATACGTGGATATAGTGCTGAAGGTTTTATCAATGGAGCCACGATAGCTCCAGAAAAATTTGTTCTTGATGAACAATGCGGGCAAACCATGCCAAATCCAGAATATACACAATGGATGAGACAAGATCAACTCTTGGCTTCTTGGCTGCTGTCTTCTCTGTCTGAAGGGATAATGATCTTGATAGTTAAGGGATAATGATCTTTATAGTTGGATTGAACACTACAAAAGGGATCTGGGAAACTTTAGAAGCAAACCTTGCCAGCCAATCATCTGCTAAGGCTATGCAATACAAATTGAAGCTATAAACCCTAAAGAAGAGAACTTTATACGTGAGAGAATACATAAACAAAGTGAAGGGTTGTTGGGATCTGCTTACTGTTGTTGGAGAAAAGGTGTCTGAACAGAATCAGATCCTTCATATACTTACTGGTCTTGGGTCAGAATATGATTCGGTTGTGGTCAATGTTACATCAAGATATCCTCCTCACACACTCTCTTAAGTTCACTCTTTGCTTCTCACATATGAATCCAGATTAGAGATGAATCAAGGATCTGTTGTCAACTTTGAAGGATCTCAACACTTTGCTAACACTGTCACTCAGAACAATTGAGGTTTTAATCCAAATTTTAGCTAAGGAAGAGGAGGAAGATACAACAATCAATCTTCAAGAGGAAGAAATGGCTCCAGAGGAAGAGGGAGAGGAAGAAACCAAGGCAACAGACCTCTGTGCGAAACTTGTCAAGGAGCTAGCCACACAGCTGATAAGTGTTGGTATAGATATGAAAATCTCTTCTCAGCAAGGTGGCCAATACACTGCAAAGAGAAATCCTACCCTCAATCTTGTTCAAATGCCTGGACAAAGTGGATACTCTGATGTTAGATCAGAGATAAGCTGGTTTCTTGATTCAGGAGCTTCAAACCATGTGACAAATGAGCTGGAGAATCTGAACATTGCTTCTGAGTATCATGGGAACAATAAGCTACAGATGGGAAATTGTGAAGGAGAAAACATTGCTCAATTTGGTAATTCTTTTCTCCGAAACTCTGATATATCTATTGGTCCTAAAATCTTCATCCTCAAGAATCTTCTTCATGTTCCTAACATCACTAGGAATCTTTTATCTGTCTCGCAACTTGCCAAACACAATAGAGTGTTTTTTGAATTCCATCATTCTTTCTGTCTTGTTAAGGACCTAACCACTCAAGAAATTCTGCTCAAGGGCATCCTTAAAGAAGTATTGTACTAGTTCAACCTTCAAAGCCACAAGATTGACAACAAAGACCCTGCTGAACTAGTTCCTCAACCTTTTTCATTTTCTGTCAAAATAAACCAGTGCTCCAGTCTTGATCTCTGGCATCAAAGACTTGGACACACCCCTTAGGCATTGTAATAATCCTTTTCAAATTAATAAAAACTCCAGTTTGTGTCAATCTTGTGCACTTGCTAAAAGTCATCAATTACCCTTCAATGATTCTGATTCTGTATATAATAATCCTTTTGATCTCATTCATACTGATCTTTGAGGCCTATGTCATGTTAAATGGTTGTAGCTATTATGTGATTTTTATTGATCATCATTCTAGATCTACTTGAATATACTTGTTAAAGGCTAAGTCTGAGGTATATAATGCCTTCACCGGTTTTAAAGCATTGGTTGAAAATCAATTTGGTAGAAGGATCGAAATGGTTCAGAGTGATGGTGGAGGAGAGTATATTGCACTTATAAATTTTTTTCAGGATAATGGTATAGCACACATAATGTCTTGTGCCTACACATCCCAACAGAATGGACTTGCAGAAAGAAGACACGAGGACATTGTGAATATGGGATTATCCTTAACGCCTTAGTCAAATTTGCCTCTGAGTTTTTGGAGAGATGCCTTTGTTACTGTTGCTTATCTGTTGAATAGAGTGCCTAGCAAGCCATTACAGTTTCAAACTCCACTTGAAGTGCTTTATGATCACAAACCTGATTATAGAAGATTGAAATTTTTTGGATGCTTGTCCCACCCTCATCTCAGGCCTTATAACAGACACAAGATGGAATACATATAATGTACTGGAGTGTTCTTGGCTATAGTAATCAATATAAGGGATACAAGGTGTTTCTGCCAGATAAGAGGATTATAATCACTAGATATGTGATATTTGATGATGGAAGATTCCCTTACAAGGAGAAAGTGGGTATAGAAAAGGTTGTGCATCCTACTAATCCACTAGTTTTTCCCATCATTCCCACTACAGACAACCTAGATGGAGCACTGCTGAAAATGGCTCTCCTAATCATAGCTCAGTCAACCATCATTTTTCAGATAGTGATCACTCCTCTACATCAAAGAGCACCTCATCATCTAGTATAGTAATCCTGCCAACTCAGAGAGTATCATTCCAGCCATACCACTAATTGTGCAGCTACCCCCCATGAATAATGATTCAGACCATCTGTCTCACATGTTCCTCAAAGACATCCCATGATTACTTATTCAAAGATGGGAATTCACAAGCCAAAGGTATACAATGTCACTGTGGGAAAGGAGACTGAGCCTTGTTCTCTAGATGAAGCTCTTGGCTCTGCAAAATGGAAAAGAGCCATGCAAGAAGAAATAGATGCATTGATGAGGAATAAAACTTTGCAATTAGTTAGTTTTCCCAAGGGAAAGAACATTGTTGGGAGCAAATGGATTTTCAAAATTAAAAGGGATGCAGATGGAAGGATTTCCAAGTATAAAGCAAGATTAGCTGCTCAGGGATACTCTCAAATGCCTGGTTTTGACTTTTTAGAGACCTTTAGTCCTCTAGTGAAGCATAGAACTGTAAGGATCATGATCACCTTGGTTGTCAACTATTCTTGGAGGGTTAGGCAGTTTGATGTGAGTAATGCATTCTTGAATGGTGAATTGAGTGAGGAAATATACATGATCCAACCACCAGGGCTTGAGAAGGGAAACAATCAGATGGTCTGCAAGCTATCTAAGGCTCTATATGGAATAAAGCAAGCCTCAAGGGCATGGTTCAGTAAAATCGAATGAGTATTGATCAGAATGGGTTTTAGAGATTCCAAGGCAGACTGTTCATTATTCTATACAATAAAAGGGAAAGACTGTCTCTTTGTGCTAATGTATGTTGATGATATCCTTATTACAGGATCCAACCCCATGTTGATTGACCAATTTGTTAAGCTTTTTGGCCAGAAACTCTCCATTAAGGATCTTGGATAGATGAGTCACTTTCTTGGGATTGAAATCACTAGAACAGATGAAGGAATGTCAAGATAAATATATCAAGGAGCTTCTTGAGAGATGTAAAATGGAATCATTTAATTATACTCCTACTCCAATGGTATCTTCATTGCATCTATCCAAACATCAAGGAATGTATACAATAGATGGAACCAAGTATAGGAGCATTGTTGGAGCATTTCAATATGTAACTTTGACAAGGCTTGAATTGAGCTATAGTGTAAATAAGGTTTGCCAATACAATTCAGCTTCCTTGGACACACATTGGAAGGTTGTGAGGAGAATTTTGAGATACCTGGTTGGAACAAAGAATTATGGCTTGTACATCAGAAAGTCATCACATCTCAATCTAAGTGCATTCTCTGACTCTGATTAGGGGGCTGATGTGGCTGATAGGAGATCAACCACAGGATATTGTGTTTACTTTGGAAATAGCTTGATATCATGGTGTTCAAGAAAGCAACCTTCAGTCTCAAGATCTAGCACAGAAGCAGAATACAAAAGTTTGGCCAATGCTGCATGTGAAATGACTTGGATCAACTCATTAATTGAAGAAATACGACTGTCTCCTCATAAGGTGCCTTTGATTTGGGTTGATAATCTGAGTGATATAGCTTTAAACTCCAATCTCATCCTGCATGCTAGAACAAAGCATGTAGCACTTGATTATCATTTTTTCAAAGAAAAGATTGTTGCTGGAAGATTATTTTGTCAGAAAAAAGATTGCTGCTGGAATATTGAGAGTGCAACACATTCCTACTTATGAATAAGTAGTAGATATTCTAACCAAACCTCTATCCTTGAAATTCTTCTCGAGGCTCAAGAACAAAATTAACATAACAAGTAGGAGCACGATCGAAGGCGTGTGAAAGATGCAGGTGCACCAGAGCCGCGTGTGCAACTTACAGAAGCAAGCATGCGCGTGAACAAGCTTCACTACAAGACAAGATAATGCTACAGTCCAAGGATAACGGATAGGGACAGCTGCACAAGGCTACAACTCAACCACAACGACTTCAAGGATCATGGTGAAACTTGTGATCATCTGAACGGCTCTGATGAGAGCAAAACAACTGGCATTTAGCATCTAAACCTTAAACCCTAGTAGTAGGTCTATATATGACATGTATTTGTATTGCTTTCATTGTAACAAAAATTACTTATGTATTTTGAGCGAAGTTCATTAAATGGCTTTCAACTTTTTCTTTAGCATTATGTTTGAATGTTTAAATATTTCATTTCATGTCACAATTACCATTTCTTTTCAGCTAGAATGTCAAAACTATGTGTATTATATGCACACATCAAAATCATTTTGCGTGCTACATTTGTATAAGCTAAATTGTCAATACTATTCGAATTATATGCACGCAACAAATTCATGTATAGTATATATAAACTTTACTAACCTATGATATATTATATTGGAATTAGTACCCAATATGGGTATTAGTCTCAATGTAATCCTTCAGGGGCCTGGCCATATAAAATGCATGTTTTGTTGTTTCATCACCATTCTTTTGGTGTTGTTCAAGGCTATTTACAGGAATATATAATTCCGAAATGCATTTTGAAATTGATAAAATGACAGGTTGAAACCGCTTTTATTAAAAAAGAAGAAAAGAATCCGAATACATAGCAAAATAGTGAAAACCGAGAACAAAGATACTAGCGTTTCACAAGAAACTCTCGTTTAAGCGAACTTTTTGAAGCTCTGCGTATAGGAGTAGAATCTTCATCTTCAACAATATTCGCCCAAGATTTTCTAGAAGCGATACTCATAAGGTTTGTATCGTCAACAATGAAAGGAGTAGAAGACTCCTGTTGTAATTTCTTTATTATATCAATTAATTCTCGATCAGTGGCAGGTTTACGAAAAAGAGAGGTGCGATGTTGACTACCAATATCCGAATTATCCACTATAATGCCTTCTTCATGTGCAAAACAGATTGTTGGAGTATGTTGCAGTGAAGGAGAAACCTTATCCGAAGAACCCATGTCCACCTGATCAACATAACCCGTGCTCGAAGAAGTTGTTGAATCAAGTTACTCGCAAAGCACAAGTTATCGAGAGGTGTATATGATCCAACATCCGGAGATCGTGTGGCGTTACTACATTTTATTCAGAAAACATACGAAGATTCATTGCAAGAACGCCTCGTTGGATGGACATTGGAAAAAATAAAATGGTCAGATAATTAAGTTACTTTTCCTTACTTTCAACAGGTTGAACCAACTTTTAACTTCCCGTCTTCCCAAATTTTGGTAATTCAATAGATGTGAATATTTAGCGATTACATGTGAGTAATTAGCGATAACTTGTCACCGCCCAAAAACCCATTTCTAGTAGTGAGTTGTTATTGTTAGGTAATCAGATAAATAATAGAAAGCTGCATGAAAACAGAAAAGCTGCAAGCTTTGTGCTTGAGTGAACAAAACATAGAAAACGGCTGAGCTCTCATTAAAGTGTATTAAAGTAGGGTTACAAACTTGCTATATATAAACACCTAACCCTAGAGAACACATGCTGATCTTTCTACACGTGTAGGCACATAAATTGATCACACAAGAGACAACAAACACAGCTCATAACGGTCTTCTACAACCGGCCTCCCTCATGACATGTGCATGACGTATGCATGAGGTGTCTGATTATTTTCCTTAATCATGTTTACATGCCCCCTCAATCTGAACGAGTTGATAGGCAAAACTGTTAACTTGTTTCTCAACCGAGTGAAATATTGCCCTGTTATTGGCTTGGTAAGTACATCAGCCAACTGTTCATGTGATGGTAAATGTTGGATAGAAAAAATCCTGTTCTGTAGCTTTTCTCTAACAAAATGCAGATCAATCTCAAAGTGTCTTGTCCTAGGATGATGCATGGGATTGCTTTCTAGAGCTATAGCACTCTGATTGTCCATCCAAAATTTTTGGATTCTTGGTTGATCAACCTTAAGCTCCTTCAATAATTGCTGTAGCCAAATAACATCACAGGCAGTGTGTGCTAGACTCCTATATTCTGCTTCACAGCTAGACCTAGAAACTGTAGGTTGCTTTTTAGAGTTCCATGAGATGATATTTGCTCCAAGAAAAACACATGAACTTGTTGTTGACCTCTTGTCATCTGGATCAGTTTCCCAATTTGCATTAGCAAAAGCTACCACATCCAAATTTTTAGATTGAGCAAAATGCAGTCCATAGTTTAGTGTTCCTGAAAGATACCTAACAATCCTTTTAATTGCCTTCCAATGAGTGTCCAGGGGTGATTGCATAAATTGACTGACCTTATTTACACTATAATCAATCTCAGGTTTTGTTATGGTGGCATATTGCAAAGCTCCTAATATGCTTCTGTATAAGGTGCTGTCAGAGAAAGGATTGCCACTGAATTTTGACAAGGGAGGAGTAGAGAGCATAGGGGATGACAACCCTTTTGCCCCCTTCATCCCTGCTCTCTCTATAATATCTTCTATATACATTTTTCTGACCAAGAAAGAAACCACCTTGGATGTGTTGAATCTCTATCCCCAAGAAATAATTCAGCTCTCCAAGGTACTTGAGAGAAAAGTGCTTACTGATTTCAGCAATGGTGGTTTGAATTTTTCTTTGATTGCTTCCAATGATTATTATGTCATCTACATACACCAATATGATCATAGAATCTCCTTCATCATGTCTGAAAAATACTGAAGTGTCAGCCTTTGAAGAAAAAAATCCCATAGATACTAGAACATCTCCAAACTTATCAAACCATGTTCTAGATGCTTGCTTAAGGCCATACAAGGACTTTTTGTGTTTACATACAAGGGCCTCTTGTCTTGGTGCAATAAAACCTGGTGGTTGATGCATGTAGAGCTCCACATCTATGTCTGCATTGAGGAAATCATTATCTATATCAATTTGCCTAATATGCCATTTTCTGAACAGTGCTATGCTGAGGATTGCTCTAACTGTGGCAGGTCTAACAACTGGACTGTAGGTGTCTATGTAGTCAAATCCAGGCCTTTGAGAAAATCCCTTTGCAACTAATCTTGCCTTGAACCTTGAGACAAAACCATCAGTATTTCTCTTTACTTTGTATATCCATCTGCATCCCATTGCCTGTTTTCCAGTTGGTAACCTGCACAATGTCCAGGTCTTATTCTTACTCAATGCAGAAAATTCTCTGATCATAGCTTCTTTCCATTCTGGTACACTGAGTGCTTGATAATGGTCCATTGGCTCCTTGATTGACTGACACATATATACTTTAGGTTTGTGTATTCCAACTTTGGATCTGGTGATCATAGAGTGAGTACCTGCAGTCTGATCAAGCACATTAGTAACAACAGGTGCATCAATATTCTCAATAGGCAAAACAATAGTTATCACTCCTCCTTGTGGAGATTCTGATGAGGATAAGGGTTGAGGAGTGTGGTGTGAGGGAGATGTGGAGCCTGTGAAAACAGGTGAAGAAGGGTGATTGACATTATTTGATTCATCAAGATCATGATTTGAATTCTGGTTGAGTAAGTTTAAAGTTGAAGTTTCAGAAGTCAAAAGAGGAACATTCAAACTACCAACGATTAGAGATGGTGATGCAGGTAAAGATTCCTTGAAGCTAGCTGAGGCCTTCATTTTGGCAAATGGGAAAACTTTCTCATCAAAGAGAACATGTCTACTAATAATCACTTTTCCTCCAGTTAACAAGACTTTATATCCTTTATGATTAGGGCTATATCCAATAAAGGTTGCTGGTTCACTTCTGAATTGGAGTTTGTTTCTATTGTAAGGCCTGAGTAAAGGATAGCACAGACAACCAAAGACTCTTAGAAAGTGAAGGTCTGGTTTCTCTTTGTATAGAGCCTCAAAAGGTGTTTGGTGATTAATGATTTTTGAAGGAGTTCTGTTAATGATGTAAGTGGCAGTCAAGAAGGCATTGTCCCAATATTTAGTTGGCATATAAGAATGAGCAAGTAAGGCTAGACCTACTTCAACCAAGTGTCTGTGCTTTCTTTCAGTAATACCATTTTGCTGTGGGGTGTGAGGACAAGACATTCTATGAATAATGCCATTTTCTGTTAAATAACTTCTCATGGCAATAAATTCTCCTCCTCCATCTATTTGTAATGCCTTGATCCTCTTACCATATTGAGTTTCAACCAGAGCCTTAAAATGTAGAAAGGCTTTCAGTGAATCAGATTTATTCTTGAGGAAATAAATCCATGTAAACCTTGTGGCATGATCTATAAAATTTATGTAATAGCTAAAACCTGATGAGGACCTTACAGGAGCTGGTCCCCATAAGTCACTATGAACAAGGTCAAACAAGATGTGCTGTGTATAAGAAGTAGGAAAAGGCAGCTTATGAAACTTAGATTTCATACAAGAGGAACACAAAGCATCATTTTTATTATCATCAGAAAAATCAACTTTACAGGTGGTAAGAGCCTTCTTAACAATATTCAAAGGTGCATGGCCCAACCTAAAATTCCATATATCTAAGGAGGCTTTATTCTTGAGCTCTGCTGAATTTATTGAAGGCCTGAAATTTGAAATGAAATTATGATCACAGAAACTTGATGCTTGAGGTTTGAGGCTGGTGAGATTGAAACAGTAGAGTCCCTCTTTAATTGTTCCCTTGAGAAGGATTGTTCCTGTGGCTAGATCCTTCACAACACAAGAAGAAGGGTGAAACTCAAAAAATAATTTGTTATCCTTGGCAAACTGAGAAACACTAATAAGGTTCTTGGTGATGGAAGGGACATGTAAAAGGTTTTTAAGTACGAAGGTAGGATCAGAATCTCTACAAAAAGAAGATCTAACCAAAGAATTACCAAAATGAGAAATTGACAAACCTGCACCATTTCCCATATGAATCTTTTCTCCTCCTTGATAATCAGTTGCCATGTTGAGATTGCTGAAGTCATATGTAATATGATTTGTGGCTCCTGAATCAGGGTACCAGTAGCTATTCATCCTTTGACTCATGATCCACTCCACTGGCCACATTAGCACTCATCTGGCTGCTTTGGAGCTGATTAGTCTGATGGTTTGAGCTTCCAGAGTTGTTTGATGGAGAAAAATCCATATTCATCCTTTGATAGCACTTGTCAGCTGTATGCCCAGTATAATGACAGATCTGGCACTTTGGCTTGTAGAAGCTTCCTCTTCCTCCTCTGCCTCTATAGCCTCCTCCTCTAAAAGGGCTTGACCTGCCCCTACTGTTAGATTGGAAACCTCTGCCTCTTGCTGCATAGTGAAAATTTGACCTTCCTCCTCTGGTTCCTGTGGTAAGATTTACAGAAAAATTGTTTTCTTCTACAGTGCCAAACTGATTCTCCAATGTCTCCAACCTGTTCTCAAAACTGAGGAGAATGGAGTGAGCGACTTGATCTGTCATTTTCAAGACAGTAAAGGAAAAGAAAAGGGTTACTTAAAGAAGGAAGAGGGGGTGGAATGGGTATAACATAGCTCTGATACCATGTTAGGTAATCAGATAAATAATAGAAAGTTGCATGAAAACTGAAAAGTTGCAAGTTTTGTGCTTGAGTGAACAAAACATAGAAAACGGCTGAGCTCTCATTAAAGTGTATTAAAGTAGGGTTACAAACTTGATATATATAAACACCTAACCCTAGAGAACACATGCTGATCTTTCTACACGTGTAGGCACATAAATTGATCACACAAGAGACAACAAACACAGCTCCTAACGGTCTTCTACAGCTGGCCTCCCTCGTGACATGTGCATGACATTTGCATGAGGTGTCTGATCATTTTCCTTAATCATGCTTACAGTTATTTCACTCCTGCAAGGGTATTCAAACATCTTGTTATTTATATATGACAAAGTCATTCTCCAAATTTCTACTAACATTACTCTATTTGGCATTATAATTATCACCAAAGGCAAACAATTCTGGTTTTTTGTTGAGATGACTTCATTTATCCAGTACTCGAGCAAGTAAAAGTACCGAAA
This sequence comes from Phtheirospermum japonicum, assembly GCA_014905375.1. Classification (NCBI taxonomy): domain Eukaryota; kingdom Viridiplantae; phylum Streptophyta; class Magnoliopsida; order Lamiales; family Orobanchaceae; genus Phtheirospermum; species Phtheirospermum japonicum. The sequence goes on from BMAC01001673.1 coordinate 36,387, forward strand.
CTTACAAGTGCTGCTGAAACTTCAACAAATTAAAATGCAAGTGATTATAGCAATTTTCTCGCCGCTTATTCAACACCACCAGAACTAGAAATAGTTGAAATCCGCTATACGGCAGCATACGATACTTTTCTAATTTTCATGGTATTAATAATTTTACTTTTTATTAATAATGCCTATATTGTTGGTCTTTTGTTGGCAAGTGAATATATGTGTTATGCAAATATAGAAGACTACATTAGATTTATAACGTGTAAAATAGCGCATTAATTCAGAATTTATCGACATGGGCATAAATAGCGCATTGGGTTAGATTTTTTCGACATGTGCATAAATAATGCTTTGTTTGACACATGAATTAGATGTTCAAGTTGAGGATCCAAAGCATGTTAGCTCACAATATTTTATCCAATAGCACTTTCTAATTCAGTTGCAGTTGTATTTTTTAATTTAATGATATGTTTGTTTTCTTTATTATTTGAATATATACTTTTGGTTTAACGAATATAATTTTTGAATAATATGTTTTTATCTTTTTATGAATTTTTATAACCTGAACAGGTGTGATAGTGAAATATAGATTTACAACTTACTACTCTCTCGGAAACAAAAATCTCCAACAAATCCATTAAATGCAATTTGTTTTCTTGCAAATCCTTCCAGTACAATTACACACTGTAAGCAAATATATACCACAATAATATTTTTTCTTTAAAATAAAAATTACAATGATTTTGTTACACATCTGCCTCTATTCACATAAACGGTGCACTGGGTTTGTTCTTTTGAACGTGCGCATAAAGAGCTATTTGTTTGATGGATGAATTGGATGCTCAAGTTGAGGATCCAAAGCATGTTAGTGCCCGAATGTAATTTTAATTTAATGATATGCATTTTATTTACATAATTCGGGGTTCGTGGATTTAAATATTCAACAACATTAATGTGCAAATTTTGCGCACAAGTTTTTCCAAAATAGTCAATTTATCGATTTATGAGTGTCATCATTGCGCATATATGTATGTTTATACTACTATCATCATATGCTAAATAATTCATTTGTTGGCCATACATGAAAGTAACTCCTAATTTAACCCTCGTCAGAGATAATCCAGAAAAAGAAAACTAAGGGACGCAATGACAAAATTTTATTTATTTGAGGACTTATTTTGAAGAACTTTTGGTGCCTTTGTAATATAAAAATAAAACTAAATATATAGTAAGAGTAAGATTAAAACTAAAGGAAAAGATAATTAAGGAGAAAAATACTAAAATAAAAATTAATCTCTAAATTTAGAGACTATACATAACCAAAAATGTGAGGAAATTCGGGTAAAATGTGCACAATTTTATATATTTTTAATTAATTGGAAGAAAGTTACACTTTCCTCACAAATGCATTGTCGTTCAACAAAAGACACATTAAAGGCTTTTGAATCTGTTATCATGCGCATCATTTCATAACAATACATGGTAAGTAAGTATGATAATCAAATCTAACAACTTTTGTCTTTAAAATAAAAAACTACAAAAAAACTTTTTGCTGACGTGCTTTTAATTCGCACTGTTCATGCACCTTGTGAATAAATCCAACAATGATCACTTTTACCCTTTTGCATCGTCATTAAATGCATACAAATCCAAAAAAAAAAGTAATAAATAAAATCAAATCTTATCTTCTTCCCTATTTTCATCTATTTAAACGGTCTCTCGAGGACTTCAAACACTGAGTCTCATTTGCTTTTTGAGATTTCTGAGCCATTATATCACCTCTCTTCTTCTTTTCTCTTCTCCGTCTCTTTTAATCGGTCTATGTTGTTGGTTTCTGAACCAGCTGAGAAGCAAGTGAAGCCAAGGGCAGCCATTGGGCGCGTGAACAATCTGCACTACAAGCCAAAGGATGACAACGGTCCAAAAGCAAGGGAAAGGGACAGCTGCACAAACATCCAACACAACTCAAATGATATCAAGGATCAAGGTGACATGTGGACGGCTGTGATCAAGAAAGACAACTGGCATGGAGCAGCTGAAACCCTAGCCTAGGTTTATTTATAGTATGCTATTTAGTTGCTTTTTGTATCAAGAAAACCTGCTTGTATTTGTTCAGCTAACCATTAAATGGATTTCAAATTCAACTTGTCTATTGTACTTGAATGTTTAACCTTTTCCTTTCATGTCGCTTTCAAGCTTTCTTTTCATGGTACTAAAGCCATATGACTATATATATAGTCTTCGTTCCTCTTTTATCACCAGGTCTGAAACAGCAACCTCCAACACACATAACAATGTCACAAACAATCAAACATCCCTCATCCAACCAAACAACCAGCTTATCTCAACTAAGCTTGATGAATCTAACTTTCTTATCTGCAAGCAACAAGTTATTACTACCATAAGAGGATATGGTGTTAAAGGTTTCATCAATGGAACCATAGTAGCTCCAGAAAAATTTGTTCTTGATGAGCAAACAGGTCAAACCATGCCAAATCCTGAATATCTCCAGTGGATGAGACAGGATCAACTACTGGCTTAATGGCTTTTATCCTCACTGTCTGAAGGAATAATGATCCTAATGGTTGGATTAAACACTGCAAAGGAGATCTGGGAAGCCTTAGAGGCAAACTTTGCAAGCGAGTCATCTGCCAAGATTATGCAATACAAACTGAAGCTGCAGACCTTGAAAAAGGGCACTCTATCCATTAGAGAATACATAAACAAGGTGAAAGGTTGCTGTGATCTACTTGCTGTTGTTGATTTGCAAAAGTAGTAGGCAAGTTAATATATGTGTATGAGATATTGGAATAAAGGCAAGTTATTAGTTTTCTTTAAAAGCAAAATTACATAAATTTTGTTACAAATATAGCACCATTCATGTAATGCACACCTTTAGTAATAATTACAA
>BMAC01001675.1:0-30638 GCA_014905375.1 Phtheirospermum japonicum
AAAAAAAATACTCTCTCCTTCCCACAAAGATAGTTCACTATTCCATTTTTGTCCGTCCCACGAAGATAGTCCACTTACCATATTTAACATATCATTAACTTTTCATTTCCATACATACTCTTAATTAATATTTTTTTGAAATACTGGGACGGAGGGAGTATTAAAAAATGAGATGTCGAGTCACAAAATTAATTAACTAATCAATACAATTAGTATGATTGGCAATCATACTAATTGTATTGATTAGTTAATTAATTTTGTGACTCGACATCTCATTTTTTAATACTCCCTCCGTCCCAGTATTTCAAAAAATATTAATTAAGAGTATGTATGGAAATGAAAAGTTAATGATATGTTAAATATGGTAAGTGGACTATCTTCGTGGGACGGACAAAAATGGAATAGTGAACTATCTTTGTGGGAAGGAGAGAGTATTTTTTTTCTTTTTGTTTACTTAATTAGTTTTCTTAAGTTTTTAACATTCATTCATTCCTTTCTTTTTCTTTTTTACATATTTTTGAAATAATTATTTAGACGTTAATCAAATTTATTATACTTGTTTTCAGATTTTAAAGTATTTTTAGATTAATTTTATAATTCTTTTTTAATTTCTTAATTATATTAAGTAATTATTCATAAATAAATATTTATTTTCTATATGTATTTAAACGACTTTTTATTTTTTAAAGACTTATATTATTATTCTACAATAGTTTTATATTTTTAAAAATATACAACAGCAAGGTCCGTAGCTCAGTTGGATAGAGCGTTGGTCTTATGAGCCTAAGGTCGCTCAGTTGGATAGAGCGATGGTCTTATGAGCCGAAGGTCGCGGGTTCAAGAGCCGCCGGGACCAAATTATGATATAATTAAATTATAAATATTTATTAAATAAATCTAAGAAAATAAATTAATTAATAAAATATTAAAACTATAACCCAATCATACTAATTGTATTGATTACTTAATTAATTTTGTGACTCGACATCTCATTTTTTAATACTTTTTTTCTTTTTGTTTACTTAATTAGTTTTCTTATGTTTTTAACATTCATTCATTCCTTTCTTTTTCTTTTTTACATATTTTTGAAATAATTATTTAGACGTTAATCAAATTTACTACATTTGTTTTCAGATTTTAAAGTATTTTTGGATTTATTTTATAATTTTTATTATTTTTTTTTAATTTCTTAATTATATTAAGTAATTATTCATAAATAACCATTTATTTTCTATATGTATTTAAATGTCTTTATGTTTTTTAAAGACTTATATTATTATTCTACAATATTTTTATGTTTTTAAAAAGATATAAGGTCCCGTAACTCAGTTKGTTAGAGCGTTGGTCTTATGAGGGAGTACTTTTTTTCTTTTTGTTTACTTAATTAGTTTTCTTAAGTTTTTAACATTCATTAATGGTTGTTTCTAATTTTAGACACCCCGTTGTAACTGTCTATTTGTAGACACACATTTTACACCACTAGATTTTGTTATTATTCAATCTCATCCACCCATCTTGAGTACAACGTGGTACAAATGAGTGTTTCAGTTGTACTATGTTTTACTTTTTTATTTTTATAATTAAAAATATTTTTTTATTATAATATTACCAAATTAACCCTCTAATAATAATAATATTAAAAAGGTAAAATTATATTAAATTATTATTATAAAATTATTTAATTTATAACCTAACCCTTCAACTTTATTTAATTGTATACACTCTTCGACTTTATTTAATTTATAACATAACCCTTAAATTTTATATTTATTTAAAAAAATATCCCTTAAAATTTATAATTTTATATTATAGAATTACATGAATCAAAGATCGAAAAAAAATGAGAATTGTGCGTAGCAGCAAAGATTGCACTGTTCATCAACATCACCCATTCATAATTAATCGGCAATGGACCGGCAATTAACCCCTTATATAAGCCCCCCCTTATATAAGCCGTGTACTTCCTCTCCCACCCCTCATCTCCATCCCCATATTTTAATGGTGATTCGCTCAAATTCTGCTCGATTTACTATGTTACATTTTCAGTAATTAAAAAAAGCAAAAAATAGAACACACAGAGTTAGGCGAGAGAGATGGTCTTAGGGTTAGCGAGAGATAGAAGATGATTTACTCATTTTGTAGTTTTTATTAGTGATTCTTGGTGGGTTTTGGGAGAGATAAAATGGTTCTGATCAAAATCATAAATACTATTTATGAAGATGCGAAGGCTCCGTTCTCCGAGGAGCAAGCTAGGTTGGTCAAGAAGAAAATTCCGGCAACTCGTGAAGAGGATTATTCCCCATGGCGAAGAAAGGAAAAAATAAGAATACAAACTGTAAGACCCTGAAACTTTTCGAAGAAAACTCCTCCCCATCAAATCCAGGTATTTTGGCTAAACCCAAGCTTGATAAATCTGTTGTGGTTAGTTTGGACGATGGGGTGTATTAAAAACGTGTTGGATGATGGGAAGCACAAATTACAGACTTTTCCCATTGATATGCAGACTGAGACATCGAATGCACACCAAGTGCTCGTTAATTTGCCTGAAAGAAAATTTTCTGAAATAAAAGGTCATTTGAAATCTCTTTTACCAAACAACGCTTTGTATTGCTCAATGTTTTCTAATGGCTATAAATGAAATGTTTGCTCCGAGATGGATGAACAAATTGGTAAACTATATATAAAAACTCTGCATTTTCTTGCAGCCTTTTATAGTTTTCTTAATAACTATGACAAAATAAATTCATAATGATTATTTGGTGATTGCAGACCTCAGACAACAGAACACGATTGGGAGTGGCCATTTTGAACAACTTTGATATTTTTCCTGAAAGAAACTGGTATTGGATAGGGGTCTCGGCGCTTGTAGGGTTCACGCTACTCTTCAACGGTTTATTCACTCTTGCTCTCATGTACCTCAACCGTAAGTCATTGATCATTTGTTTAATGCATGGTATATATGTAGCCATTACTATATTGTTAATTTGAAATCCATGGGAAACTTAGCTTAAAAAAAGTAATTAAAAATATATCTAAACTGCCCGGAAAAATATATGTCAAAAGTAGAGTTATCCAAGCACATTAATTAATATTTTCAAATAACAATTTCATCGCTTATCCTTCAAATATTTTTTTTACGAAAAACATTGTTAAGAATTTTATCTATTGAAATGATTTGTCTGTGTGTGTGAAATGAGAACTGATATATATATATATATATATATATATATATGCAACAGGTCTTGGAAAGCCACAAGCTATCATATCCAAAGAGCAAGCCAGAGAAATGGAAAATGAGCAAGACGATGATTCGGATGATGCGCCGCGACTCAGAACAACAAAGTCGAGACAAGATTCATTCTGTAGATCGTTATCTACCAATGACGGAAACAACACAAGTAAATAAAATCATCACACATTGCATCAACATTATAAGATGATCAAATTGATTATGCAATACAAATAGCATATTTTGCTAATGATTTACTTTTTTTTTCTTGTTATTAGTGGAGATGTCGATCCAGCGTATGAGTAGTCTTTCGAGTGTCTATGGACTAAGTCGCAGCGAAAACTCGAGCATGGGGACAGTAAGAGGTGTTGCGCCAAAGAGAGGAATGGTTTTGCCTTTCACACCTTTGTCAATGTCCTTTGACAGTGTCAACTACTATGTCGACATGCCGCCGGTAAGAATATCGATATCAAAGCTCATATTTCATTTTGAATGTAGATTATGAGAGTGTATGAAAATACTTTGATAAAAGAAAACTGTTTTTTTAGTGTTATCAAATGTCAACTTCTATTTTAGATTCTGCGTGGTTTAATTACAAAAACCACCCTTGATGTTTGGCCAAATTACCAAAAAAAAAAAAGGTAACTTGAAAAATTACAAAAACACCCTTGGGATTACATCTATCATCATTTTTRTTTTTTTAGAATTATATCCCTCACTTTTCAAAATACTTCAAATGATTCCAAGTTTCCGTATTACATTATACGTTTACAAATTAACTTTTTCTAAATAYTACAGATAGTCGTGAAAATTTTAGGCTATTTGTAATATTTTGAAATTTTGAGGAGTGTATTTCAAATTATTTGATGACTTCAGCAAGTTTCGTTGACTTGATTTTTTTTTTAAATACCCTATAATCAAGAGTCCAGATACTATATTCCTTGACTTTTCAATATATTTCAAATAATCCCACAATTTCGTATTACATTTACATTCTTCAGTTTTTTTCTAAACATTACAAATGATCGGGCGAAAAGGTTAAGATATTTGTAATATCTTGAAAAGTTAAGGGTGTAATTGCTAAATATTCAATGACGTCARTAAATTCCATTAAATGGATTTTTATTTTATTTATTTTTGTTAGTACCCCATAGCTCAGGGGCGGTTTTGTAATWTTMCCTAAAAATATGTAAAAATCACTTTCGCAACTTATAATCCACTGAACGTTGTTAACTTATTCAACTTTAGCTTCTATTCTTATAATCCACTGAAAGTTGTTAACTTATTCTACTTTAGCTTCTATTTTGCAAGCACATATTTTTTACTCGACTAAATTGTTAATGAACAGATCCCTTAGTTACTTTGTTTTAACAACAAACTTTGTTCTGTTTTGGCAGGAAATGAAGGAACAAGGAGTAACAGAGGACAGGCTCTAATTACTCCATGAAGTAACCGGTGCGTTTCGACCCGGAGTTTTGACCGCATTGATGGGAATAAGTGGAGCGGGTAAAACCACACTAATGGACGTTCTGGCGGGAAGAAAAATCGGCGGTTATATCGAAGGCGATATCCGAATATCTGGATTTCCGAAAAATCAAGAAACGTTTGCGAGAATTTCCAGATACTGTGAACAGAATGATATCCACTCACCTCAAGTGACCGTCCGTGAATCTTTGATTTACTCGTCGTCATGTAGAGGCGTATTGCATATGCTGTTCTTGTGCGTCGGGATTGTTATTGCGGGGACGATAGGTTTCGTTTGGAACAAGAGTAAGATACAGAGTATGGAGGGGAATCTTGTGCTTTGTTGTTGGGAATCTTATAGGTGAACAACTACCTAAGATCATTTTGTATTTCTATTGGTGACATATGATAATTGGAGTTCATTTGTTTATTTATTTATTTATTTTCCTTTCTTGGTTTCAGTACTTCTTGTTCGAGTTAAAAGACGTTGGGCAGATCATAATTTTTTCTTAATTATTGAACCTGTTAGTTAATTGGGTTTCATCGGTCTTTTTATGAACCTAGAGCTTTCAGTGCTATAGGAACCTATTTGATTGTGCTAAAGATGGTTTATTTTATCTGGCTTTTTGTTGGATTCGAGTCATATCGCGAAATTTATGCATGCAGTGATTTTTTCCCTTGCACTTTTTTTTCTTCGTCTTTTCTTGTTTATTGCATTTTTTCGAAAATCATGTTTGCCTATCTGTTAATCATCTGCGTGCATTCTTAAAATTTTCAGCTGAGCATTGGTAAACAATGGAAGGAGTTTCTTGATTACAATGAGACAATTGGTTTCATATTCCATGTAAGTTGGTCTTTACTCGATTCAGATCTTGATTTTTTGGTATGTTTATGCATCTTTTCCACGAATAATAAGTTTCCTTCACTTGTAATGTATGATGATGCTAAGAAACTCGACAGGAATGCCAAGAACAAATATACCGTGTAGCTTTTCAATGCCTGAAATGATGTTGCCAGTGACGCGTTATTGCTGCACGCAGATTCCTTTTTGTTTTGGTCATTAGATAGCGTTTGCTGGAATTTAGTATCATTACAAATTTTAGGCCATCAATATATTTTTTAACATTACTATTGGATTTGGGGACCATGGTTTAATTTGTAATGATGTAGAACTAGAGATGATAGCAATCTAGTTGCATTTTGTTCTGCACCTAAATTTGTCTACTTGTGGTTTTTTTTTCAGCATCTCTTTGAAGCAGATCCAATTGTTTAATAACAATGATGCAGATAGTGTATTATTTGTTGTAATTGTATTAAAGCGCTTTTCTGCAACTGGTATGCAAAAGAGATGATCAATACAAAAAGGATGAGTCATGGTGAAATTGAAATCATAAAAATCATATTCCAATCTGCGTTTTGGAAACAAGTAGCACAAGTTTATTATTTTATTATTATTAACAAAATAATAACAATAATAAATCTATCACGAAACTTTAGCCACTGCAGAAGAGTTCACTTCATATTACTAATAAGACATTAAATACACTTGTTTCATCAAGTTAGAGATGGATTTACACAAAAATTTACAATCTCTCCCTTGAGCATCATAATCATTCAAAACAACAAAAGGATCAAAAGTTATAAGCCCCTCGCAAAAGAGTGCTTATGACAGAATTTCACCCTCTTCTGCATTCAACAGAATTTCACCCTCTTGGGCACTGAAAATGGCATCTTCGTTTTCATCTTCTTGCAAATAATCGACTTTCAAATATAAGCCGAGTCGCTCCAGAGGCTTCCCAGTTAGATAACCATAACACAACATCTCCACGTCTTTCACAATATCCAAGCTTTCATATATCTCAACGGTTCTTTCCATCTGCAATAGAACTCTCGATGTCAAAATTTCAGAAGCTTGAAAGTAAATAATCCAGAAATAGATTTCGTTAGCCAAGAGATTGATGGAAAATAAATGAAATACAGACCTCCTGTAATGCCATCTTAGCAGCAGTTCTTTCTCTTTCACGTTTCATCTTCAAGTCAGTTTGCTCCCTCCTTCGTGAGGCTGCTTCAACAGCTTTAATTTCCGCTTCAATCCTCGCTTTTTCTGCAGAGACAGCCCACTTAATAAAATCACTAATCGGAAACCAGGATAAATTTGATAAACAAAACCCAAATCATATAATAAATTGAATTACAGAATTTTATTCGACATTAATACATAGGTTCATTTTATACCTTGTTGTTTCTCTTTTTCTAGTCTCTCCCTTTCTTCACGCATTCTTGAAGGGTTCGACTTTTCAGCATTCTGATGTGTAGCTCTGAAGATCGTGTCAGTAAAACGGCTTTTCAGCAACGCAGCCCGCAAAGCCTTACCATGCGGCATTTGGACATTCATTGAAGCCCAGCCTATTAAGAAGTAAAACAGTTCAAAAAATTACAGCCACCAACTACCAAAATCACATTCACATTTAAATATCTATTTTATTTTTTGTAAAATCAATTGGTAATACAAGCACATAAATACACCTGCATAAACATTATACAAGTCTCTAGTTCATATCCCCCCATGTTTTTGTAGTTCATATTCATTCTTTCCTTATTAATAGGTAATAAATGGTTTTGCAGAAGGTTATAGCCACATACATAAAACATTATAAACATAGCAAGCTACCTTCAACAGAAACCGCAGCCGTTGTAGAAGGAGTTGACAGGTGAGGACTCTTTTCTTCATGGATAACAACTCCGGGCCCTTCAATTATTTGCAAGCACGTAAATATTCAAATAATCAAAAACCATCTGAAGGTAACATAATCTATAGCTATTAAAAAAAAAGATGAAAATGCTCTCACCATCAGAATCTAAACTTGAGCTTCTTCTATTAAACGCCAAGGGACGTTTGACCTCGCATTCCTGATTACACATCACACAAAAGGCCACATCAGCACAAAATTTCACCCATCCGACACTATATTAGTTTCCTAGGAACTTGGAAACATCAGTAGCAGCTGATACTTACTTGTTTAGAATCACCACTCTAGTTTTTTTCTGATGATCTTTCTGACGAGATATCTAAAACAGACAAACAAATTGAGATTCTGAAAAAATTAAAGAAAAACCCAATCCTTGACCCGTGTAATAATTTTACTCACCACTCGTAGATGCTTGAGCAGAACCATTCTTAAGACGACAATGGCATGCCAAGCTGGCACACGAGGGACATTTAACCCGAGCCACGTCAGCTGGTTGGTTTCGAACGACACGCGGACAAGCACTTTGCAAGCCAGGCACTGTGCCAATGACACAGGACCAATTATCTCCTAAAAAGAGCTAAGAAAGCAGAAAATTTACTCTGCCACCTCATCATATCTTTCTTGACAGCTGTCCTCAATGAGGAGCACACCTTTAGAGCAACTCTTGCGGGCTTCACCTGTTAAAATAAACAAAGATAGAACACACAACTGTGTTGGTGCTCCAACACAGTTGTTCGAAACCAACTATGTTATTAAATAAAGACTAATTTGAACTCTTTATTTTTTTTAATATTTTTTTTATATATCTGAAATCTCAAAATCAAGCTAACTTAAAGATAATTGTAAGGTATTTCATAATACCTTTGGGGGCATCAGTCTCAAAATAGCGGCAATTAAAATGCAAAGTCGAGCAAATGGATTCTTAGGATGCAGAACCTGGCAAAGAAGAAAATACCAGAAATATCATAAATTCAAAAATAATAATAATTATAAAAAAAAAATGGGTGAGAGATTACGGAGCTGAGTCCAGCAGCAAATAAGAGAACCGGTACGGGTTTGATATCTCCATTTTGAGTTGGGTTAGAGGCTCTAAAAGCGTCTAGAGGCATAACTCCATAAACAACAGAAACATTGACACCAGCTTTTCCCAAACGGCGCCGTCCTGCAACACCCTGCTGATCCCGCCGCCGCTGTCAGGTCTGAACCAGACATCCTCCTTGAACTAGCCGCCTCCGTCAGCGGCCTCAATTGCAGAGCAGACGTTGTCCTGTGCCTCCCTAATCATCTTCTCGAACCTTGCTCGGACGGAATTGGACGGATCCGAAGTATTCTCATCGGTCTCTCGGAGGTATCGAAAGAAATGTGTTTTATCGCTCTCCTTTGTTCTTTTTGCTGGAAATCTCAAAAAGCAAAACCTAAAAGCCTTGGAAAATTTTTGTTTTACGGCTTAAAATTTTAGTCGATTCTAATATGCCGCCCTATTTTTCCCTCTCGCTGATCACTTGAATTAATTAGTATTATATTAATTAGACGTGTTGATACGGTTATAACCGGCCGGTTAATTAATCAGAGGTTAATAACCGACGGTTAGGTTAACTGATTTTGGCCTAACCGTAACCTAACCGGTTGAGAACCGGTTAAGGTTACAGTTAAATCGGTTAACCGAACCGGTGGTTAACCGTTTAACAACCGGTTAACTGCCGGTTATATATATTTTTTTAAATTTAAATAAAATTTGAAAAATTAGCTGCTTAACCGGTGGTTAACCGGTTTAACCGCGGTTAACCATCGATTAAACTCGCCAATTAACCGATTTAACCGTCGGAATTCTTTTTCTTTTTTTTTAACTTCGGTTAACCGGCGGTTATAACCGCCGGTTACGGTTAGAGGTTAATCTTAACCGTAACCTAACCGTCAGTGGCCGGTTGACGGTTACGGTTTTAACCGAAACCGGCGGTCAACGGTTAACCGTAACCGGTCAACCGGTTATTAACCGCCGGTTAGGCGGTTAACCTTAACCTAATTAATACCTCTAATATTAATCTCTTATATTAGTAATATATATATATATATATATATATATATATATATATATATATTAGTAGTAATAATAGTAATATATTTTTAAATAATTAAAGAGAACAAACTTTATTAAAATAATAGTTAGTTGATGATTGTAATAAATAATAATATTTTAATCATTAAAAAATAATGGCAGTAATGTCACAATATTGAAAAAAAATTCATTATCATTGATTATTAAACCATCATAGTAATTAGCAGAAGATAAAAGTAGCATTTTCACTGTATCAACCTAAATCGCCATATTTTATTTGTAATCATCGTCTATATCTTTATCTAAACTCGTGATAGGATCTTGTTTTTCAATATTTCCGTACTTGAATAAGGTGTCATCATCATCATCATTAAAAATATATTAATATATATATTAACCGTAATAAAAAGTTAATAATATATTTTTAAATAATTAAAGACAACAAACTTACCATGATTAGAATAATAATTTATTGGTGATTGCAATAAATAACACATATTCCCAATCATTTATCGGTGATTGCAAGAAGAGACTATCACATAAGTTACTAATCAATTAAAAATACATTTTCCCAATCATGACTTTGACAAGACCAAACAATTTGCCTGAGCTTGCTAGGGTCGCAGAGTCATAGCTCGTCGACAAGACCAAACAATGTTTCTTTTTAATAATTTGCCCGATTTTTTAATATTTCTATGTAGTTTAATGAAGTTGTTTGTTTGCATCATCCAGTTGGGATGGCATGGTCCTTCAGTCATGTGAAATCTACCGAAAAACTAAGTGATTGATATGAACTTGTGCATGACTTATTGGATGTATTTCAATTCATATTTATAGCGAGAATAGATTATTTGGTGAAACTGCATTTCATTGATATTGGGATAGACAGTAATTTTTTAGTGTTTAGTGACATTTATTGAGATGACAAGACAACACAATTTATCAAAATTCGAGTTGTGCAATTATTCAAGTGAATAGACAACACAATAACACAGTAATATTAGTTGGCAAAGCTGAAGTTGCATTTTATTGATGTGTGTGTGTGTGTGTGTGTGTGTGTGTGTGTATTTAATATTAATTCAACTTATATAGGTTTTTTCTAATTAAATATAACTTATTTATATTTTTATATTAGAAGAATAAAAGCAAGATATTGAATTTGGCAAAATATGTTAAAGAAAATACTAAAAAGGTAACATGTAATAAAAAAAAACTATTGAATTAGGCAGTATATAATATTAAGAAAATATTAAATTATGTAAAATATAATAAAAGAAAAGGTTCTAAATTAGGTAAATATTAAACTCGAATGGCTTGAGATAGGAGAATTAATAAAAGTGTCATTTGATTAAGCTCGGATGGCTTGAGATGGGAGAATTAATAAAAGTGTCACATTCTATACCCGTGTCTAATATATTTTATTAATTATTATTATTAAATCATTTCATATATTAATGTTTAGAATAAACTCATTAATAATTATTAGTTACATACTTTGAGATATTTGAAAGATGACATACTCTCAACCCGTGTCGTATTGTACTGGTGTCTAATCAATGTTTATTGATTATTAGCATATAATTTAATATTTTTATGTTTAGATTGAATACTACTAATATTTAGTTACATACTTAAATTATTTAAATAACTCATATTTTACCTATATATAATATTTGAAACTGCAAAAATAAAATTATTTATTATTACCCGTGTGTTACACGGGGTTTATCAAAATTTAAATATAAGATTATTTATGATAATTATAGATTTTTTAAATTTAAAAATAAAAAAACTCAAACAATATGTATTCTCAGTTCGTACCTTATACTGATGTATAATCAATATTTAAAACTATTGTTCTTTATTGTTAAATAATTTTATATTTTAATATTTAAATTAAATAATTCTCAACCCGTGTCTAATTTCTATTAATTAATTATTATATCATCAAACACTTTTATATACTGATATTTGGATTAAATTCGTTAATAACTTATAATTTCATACGTAGAGTAATTCAAAATACGTCATATTCTCAACCCGTATCGCATTGTACCGGTGTCTAATCAATATTTACTCATTATTATTACTTTATAATTTTATATTTTTATGTTATATTGAGTTCTTTATTAATATTTGGTTACACACTTAGATAATTGCAAATAACTCAAGATTTACTTATATTTTATATTTGAAAGGAAACCCGTAGAAAAATAATTTTGTGAAAATATAAAACATACAACACTCGCATGTTGCATGTGAATACGTGATATAAAAAGTTGAATTCTATATGTTAGTAATAATTCAATTAAAAAACATTGTATATCTAACTTGTAGTATGTATTATTATTTTTTGTTTTCTTTATTTATGCATAAAATATTAATTTGTTCATGTAGATATATAATTTGTTTATCAATGTATTATATTGGTATTAAATAAGGGGATGTAGAATATATTTAATATTTATTTCTTAGGTGTAATAATTTATTATTATTATTTTTTGTTGTTGTTGTTTCTCTCTCTCTCTCTCTCTCTCTCTTTTTTTTGGCGTAACAATAGTTTTTCATATAGATTTTAATGTTATTATTAATATATTATATTAGGATTTAGATATCCAAGGTTAAGCTTATATTTTTTTTTATTTCCCTTTTTAATAATTTTATATAACTCCTTAAACAAAATATTTAAAAATCTAAAAATTAAATAATCTCAACTTTTATTATAAATAATTATTGTTATAGATTTTTTTCTAATTAAATATGATTTTTTTTTATATTAGTAGAATAAAAGTAAAATATTGAATTAGGCAAAATATGACAAAGACAATATTAAATTAGGTAACATATAACAAAAAGGAAATATTAAATTAAGAAAAATACAATAATAAAAAAATATCAAATTAGGTAAAAATAAATAAAAAGAAAATATTAAATTAGGTAAATATTAGGTTCGTAACACCGAACCACCATATTTTTTTCCGAAACTAATTAATTATATATCCAAACCGTGCAACTTTTCCTTTTATTGAAGCACCTGAATAGAAAACAAAAAATGGCAATGTGAGTTGTTCGCGAGCGCAAGACTTTGACCATTGTCTAAAGTAATATAAGAGTGATTACTAGTAATATAATAATTATTATTTTTTTGAAAAAGAGATCACTTTTATTTATAAGTGATCCTCCCTTTACATATATAGATAATTCATACATAGATATTAATTAATTTCCTACCATTACATCTCATTTGGAGCCGAAATACATAAGGATTAATATCCTTTTACAAGAATAACTTTGCATTAATAAATCCACTTTCTCTGGCATTGCATGACCACGTGAAATTTGAGGGAAGTGGAGTAAATTGGGGCCCTTTACCATCATGCACTACAAATGTAGATTTTTTTTTTCTTACCCTTATTCGTTGAAAAAAAGTGCTTTGCTGCCGCTATCAATGGCCTCTCTAATACCACCGCCGCTGCCATCTCCACCGAAGAAGAAGAAATTAAAAAAAAAGGAAATCACATGTGTTCTGTCCAAATTTTCGAACGTGTTCGGAAATAAAATTCGAATGTGTTTCATGACGTTCGGATCATAATCTCGAACGCCATAAGCATGTTCACGACTGGTTTTCCAAACGCGTTATCTGGTTCGAACGCATGTTTTGACATTTGTTTTCCTTCTTCTTTGTGCAATGGTGACATGGTGGCGACGACGACGGAGGTAGTGGTAGCAGCGGTAACGACGACGATGGAGGTGACGGCGGCGGTGGCAAGGTGGTGGTAGTGAATGATTGAAGAATATAAAGTATATTTTTGGGGGGGTGTTTTGAATTGTAGTTATGGATATTTTTATGAATTTATTTTTTATTGGGGTATATAAATAAAGTTTTAGGGACTTATTGTTAATACAATGTAATTAATTAATGCAGGTATTGTATCAGATGTGGACATTCATGATATAACAGTCGGAGTAAATGATGACAATGATAGACAATAAATTAAGATTGGAGCGTCAAATACATGAATACTCGACTTGCCAAAGTATATAAAATTGGCCAGAGGACGTGTTTCCATAAAAACTTTAAAACATTAATTCAGTTACATGTATATAAGCAAAAGCATATTATTACCCTCTCCAAAAATGGCAGGTCTTAATATACATGTCAACTTTCCCAAACCCAGCATGTGAGAACTTAATTAAATTTTGTTGAGGATTAATCCCTAGCAAATGGAAACATGTCCATATCACAACTGCCCGCTGCCCGGCACAACAACAGCATACTTGTCTCCTCCGCTAATCCCACAAATCAATATCAGCATTAAGATATGTTTCATGCAGTTGTGTGCTTTGAATGGTGTTATACAAGATCAGATCTTGAAGCACTGACATTTTACAAAAGCTACCTTGAAGTTTAATATGATTATTTTAACACAAACACAAGACTTTTAAAGTTACAGGCACCCCCTTCAGTTTTACACTTTCTTAACAAATATCAATCAGGGAGGTTATATTTCAAAGATATTTGGGCTTCTGTAATAAGAAGCAACCAAAATAAAAAATAGCCTGCAATATAAAAAGTAGAACGATTTCGCCAAACGCAGCATACACATAATCACATACTGATAGAACACTTCAGGACAAAAGTAAACGAAGCACGAAGACATCACAAACACAACACATTGTTTAATAAAAAGAAACAATCACTGAGAATTAAAAACAAACAATTCCATTTTACCCCTCATACTGCTCCTCCTCACCACCCTCGTAATCCTCCTCTTCATCCGCAGTTGCATCCTGATACTGCTGATACTCAGCAACCAAATCATTCATGTTACTCTCCACCTCAGTAAACTCCATCTCATCCATCCCTTCCCCTGTGTACCAATGCAAAAACGCCTTGCGCCTAAACATAGCCGTGAACTGCTCGCTCACCCTCCTAAACATCTCCTGAATCGAAATCGAGTTCCCGACGAACGTCGACACCATCTTCAGGCCCGTGGGCGGGATGTCGCACACGCTCGACTTCACGTTGTTCGGGATCCACTCGACGAAGTAGGACGAGTTCTTGTTCTGGACGTTGAGCATCTGCTCGTCTACCTCCTTCGTGCTCATTTTGCCTCGGAACATGGCGGAGGCGGTTAAGTAGCGGCCATGTCGCGGGTCGGCTGCGCACATCATGTTCTTGGCGTCCCACATTTGCTGGGTTAGTTCTGGGACGGTGAGAGAGATGTGGTGCTGGGACCCGCGGGAGGTAAGGGGAGCGAAGCCCACCATGAAGAAATGGAGACGCGTGAACGGGATTAGGTTAACGGCTAGTTTACGGAGATCGGAGTTGAGCTGGCCGGGGAATCTCAGGCAACAGGTTACACCGCTCATAGTTGCGGATATCAGATGGTTCAAATCGCCAACTGCCAAAAATCATCAATGAACGGGAAGTTATCAGCAACAAAAAAGGGCAATTTTTCAAAATTACAAATGCCCCCTAACATTTACATTTACCTTACAAGTGCTCAACCAATACAGTTTCCCACAATTAGGGTACTCAAAAAAGACCAACTCAAATTTATAGATTTCAGATATGAAAAGGTTAAATAGTAATATGATGTTACTTACATTCTCAGGGCTTTGCTCGTGGAAGGGCTATCACCGAGCAACTTCTGAATCTTCACTTCAGAAGCGCTTCAATTGGACAGCACCCTCAGAACAGCCGCAGATTTATGCCCCATGTGACCTTGAATTTCTGTCTTCCTCGCCTTATCACCATCAGCATTAGTTTCACTGCTAAAGCTTTGGGCACTGGAGGTACAAGACAAGCAAGACGAAGCCTCAGCCTCGACGGTGGTTGTACCAGAAACACTCTTGGATGATGCAGGGGCTGAAGTGGGTCCCGGCTTGCCGGTTTTCAGTTTCTTGCCACTGGAGATGCAGATGGTTCTCGAGCGTTTCTTTTGCACGATCTGAGAATTCGAAGACTAAAAGTGCTGAGATACTAATTTTAATTAGATGATTTAGTGATCATATAGAATTGGACTGAAAGTGCTTTTATGACAGACTGACAGTTGATCAGAGTTGATAGAACTCCATGAACACAATGCGAGTGCAGCGAATATTATTGCAATTCCGAAAAGTAATTCATAAGATGTACTTCTCAATATTACAATAATAAAGTTAACAAACAAGCAAGTGGTTCGTGATGCAGATGATTATTGTTCTATAGATAATTAGCTCATCGCAACCTAAAGCAATACAAACAAGCCAACTTAAGCTACGAAGACAGACAGAAACAAAAAAATAATAAAAAAAAAAAATCACTGGTTTGATCACAAGAAATTTCAACACCTCAAAGAAAGTCGAATAAATACACAGAATAGAATATTAGCAGTTCTAAGAATTTGAGAAAACTCATTAGTTTTTGCTTGTTAATCAGCTCAGAAAATTAGTTAATATAGATTCCAAACCACAGCTTCACCAGCAGTTCGGTCACATTACCAATTGACAACTGAGATACGGCCAGCATCATAAGTATACCTAAAATAAAATTAGTTCATAAATACCCAGCAAATGACAGATTAAATTGTTCCATCAACACTAATACAATCAAACTCACAGTACAAAGACCTGGTTTCGCAAATTAGACTGCATAGATTATTAGAAAATCCTAGTTAATGAGCAATCAGCAGGTCGCCATGAGATTTGAGCTGGAAACAAACAAACAAAAGAAGTACGCCACTCCAATGCAAGAAAAAACAAACTAAATCTATTGCTCAATGCTAATAATAATTACATGATATCAGATGAACAACCGAGGGTTCGGTCTTTTACGGCAATTACATAATTATTACTTCTGAACCCATGAAATATCATTTAAATGAAGCATTGCAAGCATGATTTTAGCTTAATATTTAAATAAATTAAAAATATGAAACAATTATTGTTATATGCTTTGCCCTCTCACAGAATTTTGCTTAAAAACAAATACATAACACAGTGAATTCTACCATAAGCAATGAGCACATAAGCTAATTTTGATTATTTGATTTTCTTGAGGTAGTAATTTGCCAAAAAAAGTCAATAGAGAAACTGTAGAGTGCACATGACCGGACACAATTTATTCAGGAAAAAGAAGATCAAAATTAAAAAAAAATCAAATACAATGGTTCAAAGTTTTCACGAACAATATAATGATTCTTGAGACCTACAGAAACACAATCGAACCCCTTAAATCTGGATCTGAAAATAACTGAACGAAGACGATCGACATTATAGATAATTGCGCGGACGAGAAAATTGGGAGCGACTTATGGCGTTAAGTGATTTGCAGAAGCCGAGATATGGAGAAGGAGCAGACATGGCAGGATGATTGAGGTGGGGCCGAGGTGACGCCATGATTTAGATAGTAGGCAAGTTCGGCCGGCGGCGATTTGTGAGAGGAAAGAGAGCATGTGGTGCAATATCCGACTTGAACGACTATATGGTGCTCTTTAAATCCGTTCTGAAATTGTGAATGGTTTTATGGATGAATCGGGTTGGTTCTATGACTTAGAGTTTTAAGAATGATTGGAATTTGAGATTTTCTAACGGGGATTAGTATTCTTGATAATTTTAGGATTTTAAGTATTTTACAGCTTAAGGCATGATTATGATTTCATATTTTATGATTAATTTGGTATTAGTTTAATTGAATTTTATGATTAATTATGTTTTATGATTTTGGGTTTAATAATTTATTAGTTTAATACCCGTGTATTACACGGGATTTATCAAAAGATAAATATAAAAAATATTTGCGATAATCATAAATACCCGTGTATTACACGGTTTATCAAAAGATAAATATAAAAAATATTTGCGATAATTACAAATTTTTATGTAAAATGAGAAATTTAAATGATGTATTCTCAACTCTTACCATGTACATGTCTAATTTATTTATTTATTATTATAATTATTAAATTTTTATTTTCATACTTAGATTCAATTCGTTAATAATTTATTTACATACTTATAAAAATTCAAAAGAAGTCACATTCTAAACCCGTGCCTAATCTCTACTTATTAATTATTATTACGTTATTTTGTATTTTAATGTTTAGATTAAATTCGTTAATAATATTACTTACATACTTTGAAAATATAAACGGATGTTATACTCTCAACTCGTGTAGCATTGTATCGATGTCTAATCAATATTTAATAATACGGGAATATCCGCATAAAATTGAGCTTGAAAAAATGTAAAATATACAACACCCGCGTGTTACATGTGAATATGTGATCTAAAATATTAAATTTATAAGACACTGATAATTCTATTGAAATAATGTCGTGCATCTAGTATATGTAATATTATTTTAATTTCTTTTTTTTTCTGCGTAAGATACTAATTTGTTCGTGCAGATATATAATATATATGTATCAATGCATTATATTTTAATTAGATAAAAAGATTTAGAATATAAATGTAAAATATACAACACCCGCGTGTTACATGTGAATATGTGATATAAAATATTAAATTTATAAGACACTGTAATTCTATTAAAAAAATATCGTGAATCTAACTTGTAGTATATGTAATATTATTTTAATTTATTTCTTTTTTCTGCGTAAGATACTAATTTGTTCGTGCTGTTATATAATATATATGTATCAATGCATTATATTTGAATTAGATAAAAAAATTTAAAATATATTTAATATTTATTTTTTTAGGCATAATAATTTATTATTAGTATTAGTATTACGTTATCTTTTTTTTCCTTTTTTTTTTGAGTAACAATATTTTTCATATAAATTTTTAATGTTATTCTCAATGCATTATATTAAGATTAGATATCCAATTTTAAGTTTATATATTTTATATTTATTTCCCTTTTGTAATAATTTTATATAACTCGTATTTTCTTATATAAATATTTAAAATTATAAAAAATTATTTCAACTTTTATTGTAAATAAAATTAATTCAACTTATATAGATTTTTTCTAATTAGATATGACTTTTATATTTTTATATTAGAAGAATAAAAGTAAGATATTGAATTAGGACAAAATATGTTAAAGAAAGTATTGATAGTAGGTAAGATATAGTAAAAGAAAAATATTGAATTAGGAAATATAATAATAGGAAAGTATTAAATTAGGTAAAATATAAAAAGGAAAATATTAAATTAGGTAGATATTAGGTTTGGTGACACCAAAGCACCAGATTTTTTTTAAAGCTAACAAAGCATGGAAGTAGACACATAGGATATAAGGATTCTGCATTAATATATAGGATATAATATATATATAGGGTGGGTTCAAATGAGAACCATGTCATTATATGCGAACTTGCGAACTAGTGCTTTTATTATATACCAGCATGCTTTTATTATACAATCACAGTGCTTTATTGGTATTTTAGTTATATACACCAGTAGTGCTTTTATTATACAATCCTAATACTTTTAATCAAATAATGAAATACACAAAAAAATCTGATCCATTCATTTAATTAGATCTAAGGCCTCATAATTGACGTAGGTTCACATATAAGAACATGGTTCTCATTTGAACCTAATCCTATATATATATATATATTATATATATATATATATATATATATATCGGAGTCCGGGTTGATGATCGATTTTTTAAAAATGTTTCAACCGGTCGGACCAGTGAACCAGTTCTTGAGATCCGGTTCGATGTCCGGTCCGGTTTTCAAAATATTGCATATATCATGCATTAATATATATATATATATATATATATATATATATATATATATATATATATATATATATATTAAATAATAATAATTATGCAATATAAATAGCAACAATATTAATATCATATATACCACGTACAATTCTGTTTTCCAACACATCCATTCAAAATCAATCTCATTTTGTATGAATTTATTATGATAACAAAAATTTAGGATCATTAAAAACAATCTTGAAATAAAAAGTTTGCAAATAATGAATCTTGATCATTTAAAATTTAAAATTATTTAAAATTTTAGGATCAATTAAAACAATCTTGATATTAAGTTGATATTTGGAAAAATTGGAACTACTTATTTTTTTTTTTTTACTAAAGAAAATAAGAAAAAAAGATTAGAACCGATTTTTACCGGTTCACCGGTTTTATTACCGGTTCTTGCCGGGTGGCACTGGGTCTTTAGCCACCCGGACTAAGTAAAAATCCGGACCGAGCTCGGGACCGGTTCCTGATTAACCCGGTCGGTCCGATCCGATTTTCAAACACTGGATATATGTTTATTAGTCAACCATCCTCCATCCAATTTACATCCATTAGATCTAAACCTAGTGAGTGGATAAGATTTGACCTTACAAACTCATTTTAATAATTAGAATTAATAATTATGGGTCAAATTATTAAAATGAATTTGTAGGGCCAAATCTTATCCACTCACTTGGTTTAGATCTGATGGATGTAAATTGGATGGAGAATGGTTGACTACTAAACATATATAATGTATTATTGTATGCTTGTACTACTAATTGTGCATTATCGGACATGTAAATGTGCATTATAAAACTGTTATATGTGCAATAAAACTGTTGAAAATTTGCTTGGAGAAAGATGACATATAATGCAAATATCGTTGTCATTCTAATAATACATCAATGTACTTCTAAATGTGTTGTGAATTTTTATTTTTTTATTATTTGATTTTTCGCAATAATTTCAATTAGAATTATAAATGTACAAATTTGTTGGGAAAAATGGTATGAGTATTGTCATTAGATCGTGAGTAATAATATAGTGTAATTTATTTTGACAGTATTTATAATTTTTGAGACTTATAGAGAGATATAGAGGGGAATTATTAATTGAGAAAATGTAGAAATATAAATGATGTAATTTATATTAGTTAATAATATTAATGTTCATTTAATGTTAATTGATGTATATTTAAAAATTTATTGATGCACGTTTAGAAATACAGAAATATATTTATCATCCAAACTAATTATATCCATTAGATCTAATGTATTGAATTATTCGGACTCATTAAATTAATATTATTTACACAATAACATAATAAATTTATACACGACTCACTAACGATTTGACATGCTAGCATCAATCCCCACCCATTCGGTTGTTTTCATTTCTCATAAAGCAACAAAAAACAGGAAAGGGAAAAAGGAGAAAACAAGAGAGAAAAATATAGCTGGCATCTCTCGAAGCTCAGTCGTGAATTCCAATTCTAAGAACAAAAACATTGGTAAAACCTTCGTCAAAGATCTTTTGTAAAAAGTGTCCAGACCCACCTCTACCCATCAAGTTCTGTCTTGGCAGGAATATAAATTACAGAAGAATTGTGGTTTTACGAAGAAAAAACGGCTGTTTAAAAAAAATACATAAATTAAATAAATAACAATAATAATAATAATAATATCGAATTTCAAAAAATGAACGACACGAAAATAGATTAAAAGTAAGACCCTATACCAAACGAATCACATGTTTTGAAAGCACATTAATATTACAAACAAATATCCAGAAATGTTGATGATACAAATTTGATTACGCATTCACGTAATCAAGAATATTTAGGTAGAGCTCGAGCACCAGAGAAGCTTCACACACAACACCGCAAACCAAGGACACGTTAACTTTTCAGCGTAGAGTAGACGCTTAGACACATCTGCAAATGTTCTCCATACATCCCAGGGAGATGTGAAATATAGGAACTGCAGCAAATAATAACCTCAAACAGGCAAACGAGAACCAAGAAATGGCCACGACCAATACTCACTTGATCAAGACCCTCACTTCAGACACGATGGAAGTGTAGGCCCGTGGCAAACAAAAGCTATGACAACATAAATTATTACCAGGAGAAGGAGTATCAATGCAACCCTGCAAAAATCCAAGCAATAGTATGCTTACATTCCATATTTTAAAAAAATAAAGTGTGGCTAAAGATTATTCAAAATATCTTCTAAATTCCTACATCTTATAATATTTTTAGGGGGATTATGAAAAGTAAGATCTTATTTAGAAATACACAGTGATCATGACAATCAATGTCATAAAAATGATTGAAAATAGAATAACTGTTTTTCTTAAACCAGATTACTCTACAATTTTTATTTTCATTAAAAAAAAGGTTCATTTCTACCAACTTACGTTAGTTTGACATTTCTCCACCAGACAGTGCTTCTGAAGCGTCGAGCTTGCTTCCTGAAGCGCAAAGTGTTCCCTTGCATATTGGCAGTTTTATCAACCAATAGTTCTAATCGATCACCTCTCTCTAGAACCTTATCAATATTCTCAATCATGACATTCCGCACCTGTAATAATAAAACCCAGTATGTTTCTATGTTTATTAGTTACCATTACCATAATAGCAGCACACAAGGGTAAAGGCGAAAGGTAACTATAAAGAATACCAAAGTTAGTTCATTACATCAAAAATTTAGATGTTGAAAAGAATCTATTCTCATTAGTCCCTTTATCCAAGCAAAGGACAACAGATAAAAATCAAACACATTTCACCACCAGAAGAAATTGAACATGTACCCATTTAGGGAAAGACAAAAACCCCGTCTAACGGGATACATTCCGTTAGGCAAACCCAAATTTTAGTTATTTAGTTTATTAGGGTTCTTTGATATGTTTTTTATTTAGTTCAGTTTTTCTTAGGATTTTCCAGATTTTTCGTTAGGTTTTTTTTTTTTAATATTATTTTCTCTTTATTACATTGGGATTGGATAAAATAACTTTAAATTCATATTTTATATTTTTTAATATTATTTTCAATTTATTACATTGGGATTGGATAAAATAACTTTAAATTCATATTTTATATTTATTTCCCTTTTGTAATAACTTTATATAACTGATATTTTTCTTATATAAATATTTAGAATTATAATAAAATTATTTCAGCTTTTATTGTAAATCAAAATTAATTCAACTTATATATGTTTTTCCTAATTAGATATACTTTTTTTATATTTTTATATTAGAAGAATAAAAGTAAGATATTGAATTGGACGAAATATGTTAAAGAAAGTATTATAGTAGGTAAGATGTAATAAAAGAAAATTATTGAATTAGGCAAAATATAATATTAGGAAAAGTATTATAGTAGGTAAGATGTAATAAAAGAAAATTATTGAATTAGGCAAAATATAATATTAGGAAAGTATTAAAGTAGGTAAATATATAAAAAGAAAAAATATTAAATTAGGTTAATATTAGGCTCGGATGACACCGAAGCACCAATTTTTTTTCCAAAGTTAACAAAGCATGAGAAACATACACATAGGATAGGAAGATTTTGCATTAATATATAGGGGAGATTAGATTTTATGATTTGGGGTTTTATATTAGTTAGGGATTTTTTTGAAAATAAATTTTTGCTTTTGTGGCTATTTTGTGAATAGTAAAATTTTGAAGTATTTTACAATAAATTAAAAATATTTATTTATTTTATATAATAAAATAAACATACAAGAGGGCATTCTACACAATCACAAATTAATATAAATATTTTAATTAATAAGAATATAATAAGATATGGCAAGTGGCATGCATAAAAGGTGTGTCTAGAAATAGACAGGTACAACGAGTTTTTGAAATTAGAAAAGCCCTTCATTAATTTCTTTCTTTTTCTTTTTTATATATTTTTGAAATAACTATTTAGACGTTAATCAAATTTATTATGCTTGTTTTCAGATTTTAAAGTATTTTTAGATTTATTTTATAATTTTTTTATTTCTTAATTATATTAAGTAATTATTCATGAATAAACATTTATTTTCTATATGTATTTAAATGACTTTATGTTTTTGTTGATGGTCGGTACTCCCCGAAGGAGAATGCGAGCTGGACGAATTAGACTGACCCGGAAAAGTGGCTAGGTGTCGAAGACACCGAACAGGGCTTTCACCGAGCTCAAGGCATGCTGACCGAGCTGAATGTGCATTGCGCGCGGGGGGTGCCGAGGACGTCTGCGCAATGATGCTAAGCCGAGCTCAAGGCATGTTGACCGAGCAGACCAGAACTTGCCGAGCGCCCATGCCGAGAAGTGTCGAGCATCCCCGTCTAAAGGAGCCGAGCAGCACCTTGCCGAGTTGCCGAGATCGGCGCCTTGCCGAGCAGAGCGAGCAACGCACAGGCACCGCCGAGAACACCCGCGCGGCAGCACCAGGCCGAGCTCAAGGCATGCTGACCGAGCTGAAAACGTAAGGCACAGGGCTCGGCAAGGAGGGCCGGGCAGACCAGCGCTTGCCGAGGGCCCAGGCCGAGAAGTGTCGAGCATCCCCGCCTAGAGGAGCCGAGCAGCACCTTGCCGAGCTGCTGAGCTCGGCGCCTTGCCGAGCAGAGCGAGTAACGCACAGGCACTGCCGAGAACACCCGCGCGGTAGCACCAGGCCGAGCTCGAGGCCTGCTGTCGAGCAGAGCGAGCAACGCACGGGCACTGCCGGGAGCACCAGGCTGAGCTCGAGGCCAGTTGCCGAACAGAAATGCACCGAGCAGAAAAGCTCGGCTCCCAGCCGAACACTCCTGTCGGAGGTGCCGGGCAGGACACGCCGAGCACCTTGAGCTCGGCACTCTGCCGAGCAGAAACTTGCCCGGAGGAGACCGAAGACCCGAACCTCGAGTCAAATGCTCTGGCCGGGGAGAGCCGACCTGAGAAGTGTCGAGCAGGGTGGGTTCTTCGGAGAGACCCGCTCGATCCGAAAAATGTCTGAGGTCGGCTTTAAGTCGGCGGGAACGTCCGAGGTCGGTGCTGAGGCGGTGGATATGAGGATAGATATTTTGGGAAGGCCAATAGGAGAGTGCCAGGTGTCTAATTAGGGTTTTGATGAAAAACTATAAATAACCTCTCCAAGAGAGAGAGAAGGATCCCTAATTTTCTAGAGAGAGAAACATAGAGAGCTTTAGAGAGAGAAAGCTTGTATTTAAAGGTCAAGCACCTGTAAAAAGGGTTCGACTAAGGCCGATCCGAACTGATTTTGAGGAATAAAAGTTAAGCACTTTTTTCCATTCGTTTTCTGATCTCAGATTGTTGCTCTTTTACTGTTTTTTGGTTTTGTGTTACTCTTAACATAAACAAAATGGCGCTAGAAGAAGGTCTCTTGTGATCTGCAGTCCCACTTGCTCAGTCAGCTCTTCGAATTTGATTCTATGTCTTCTGCCCGATTCTTCATTTTTTCTGAGGAGCTGAACTTCAGCTCTTCGTTGTGTTTGAGTTTGGTAAAAAAAAAAAGAGAGAGAAAAAGAAGAAATCTCTGCTCATCCCACTTTTCAGCATGGATACTTCAGAGAGTTCAAGGAGAAATCCTGGTAAGGAGCGCCAGGAAAGGACTGTCCAATCGGGCCCGAACGAGCTCGACCCGGAACAGGTCAGATCGTTCATGCAGCACCCTGCTTTTGCCAAAGAATTTTAGGAGATGATGAAGAAAGCAGCAAAGTCAATCCTAACACCTGAAGCTCTGGTCGGCAACCCTAAGAATGTTGACCTTCGGGAAGGTCAGGCAGAGTCAGATCCGGCTCGGGAGACAACAAAGAAAAATGGAAAAAGAAGGCTGGAGGAAGAGCTGAGCCGAATGCCAAGAGCAGGCTCGATAGGCCTCCCATCGCGCGCCGCGTCACATTCTCTTCCCCTCAAAACGTCTTTGCCCGGCTCGGAAAGACAGCCAGCAAAGCACGAGAGGATCTCCCAGTGAGATCGGCCAACAGCAAAAGCATGGCTGTGAGCATCCTAGGCAAGCCAAACGATGAATTGGCCGAGTTGAAGTTTCTGAAGCAAAGGATTGCCGAGCTGGAGGCCAAGCAAACCACCCCCCCGGTCCAACCCACATACCTGATCTCGCGACCGATTGTGACCAGCTCGGCGTGTGACGGCGAGTCCCCCCTATCTGTCTAAATTCTCTCTGAGCCGTTAGAAGGAAAGCTGAAGATCCCTCCAATCGCCTTGTACAAAGGGAGCAGTGACCCCGATTCCCACCTCAGTCATTACTAGAATTACATGGATATGCTCGGCGCATCCGACACTTACAGATGTCGGATGTTCTCCATGACCCTGGACGAAGTCCCTTTGAGGTGGTACCGGTCGCTCCCACGTCATTCAATCTGTTCATGGCCACAGTTGAGGTCCTCATTCCAGACACTTTATGGTTTCTAAAGCCACCATTGCACCCAAGAGAGCTATTGCTACCATAGTACAGCAGCCAAACGAATCGCTGAAAAGCTACATTGCCAGATTCACAAAGCAAGTCTCAGAATCCCAGCCGTGCGGCGACGAAGCCTTGCTCATCCTAGCTCAGAACGGATTGTCGGACAATTCCTTCTTCAAATGGGTAAATAACCAGCAAGACCCGCAAACCTTCCAAGAATTCCTCACTCTGGTCGCGTCACAAATCGCAGCCGAACAGAACATGTCAGCTCCAGTAATTTCCTTCCCACAGCATCACAAACCAGCTCGTCAAGTCGACAAAAATCCAAGCTCTCAAGCAATCATGTCCGAAAAACTCTTACAAGACAAACACACAGACCTCCTTGCAGAGTACAACGAAGTCTACTCGATGGCAGCGGCCACAATTTTTGAACGGATCAAAGACCTAGATATCCTTCCCCCAGCTCGGTCGATCAAGAAAGACCCTTCCTTGCTGGACAAAAAGAGGTTCTGCAGGTACCACAGATCGATCGGGCGCAACACAGAAGAGTGCCACGATTTAGTCCGTGCCCTGATCAAAGTTTGTGATGATCGGAATCTGCTGCCGTTCTCAAAGAATCATCAAGTCCGGCAAGAACGAAGAGGAAACAATCAGCCACCCCCCCCACCACCCGCGGGGGCCGGGGCCCCGCGAGAAATCCTGACCTTCATTAATACAAGCCGAGCTAAGGAAGAGATTTCGAATAGGAAGAGAAAGATCCTGATTAGAGAGGCTAGGAGCTCAATTCAAAAAACAAAAGTCATGAGATCTGACGTTTTTCATTTCGATGACCAATCAGAAGAAGAGGACAAGCTTGTATCATCCTTCACCTTTCACGACTCAAATGCAGCCCCGCTGGACCATCCTCACTCAGATGCCCTCATTATTACCGTGCTCATCCTTGGAATACGAACTCAATGAGTCCTCGTAGACCCGGGAGCGTACGCAAGTATAATCTACCTACCAGCCTTCCGAAGGATGAGGGTGCCAAAAGAGTATATCGAACCATGTGAGGACAGGATCAGAGGGATCAGCGGCGGTTATGTGCAGACCCTCTTTCAAGTTAGGTTATCCGTTGAGTTTGGTACGGAAGAAGAGAAGAGGACCATCCTCACAACTTTCAAAGTGATTGACGTCCCGAGTGATTACAACGCTCTTATTGGCAGACCAGCCCTCTATGACCTCAAAGGCGCGATGTCAGTCTACCACTACTCGATCAAATTTCCAGGCATCTTAGGCGAGTGCGAGCACCGAGGAGATCAAGTAGCCGCCCGGGAATGCAACTGGTCGATCAGGCCAAAGCAAATTAACATGGTTGAGCAAGTGGAAGCAAGCGAAGAACCGATTAAAACAAGTGAGATAAGAAGCAAGGACGCGTTGAGCTCAGAAATGGATGCCGAGCTCAAAGAAGATGAAATGGAGAGAAGGCCGAGCCCCGATCAAGGCATCACCAAAAACGCCGAGCTCGACCAAGCCGAGCAGAGAAAGAAAAAGGTAGGAGAGGAGCTTTCTGGGCAACAGTGCCGAACAGAGAATGCCGAGCTCAACACGGTCGGACAGAAAAAAGAATTGGAAAAACAAGTTGGAAAAACCGACCTCAAGTCTGTCGAGCAGGAGGATGCCGACCTGAGCAGAGACCGAGGTCGGCGCCCAGGGAAAGAACCAATGTCAGAGTTGGAAAATATCAAAATCTGAACAGAGAATGCCGACCTGGAAATCGGGGTCGGCAGGAAAGGTATTAAGGACGAACTGGATCCACGGGGGCCGGGCTTGAAGAGAAAGGCAACTCACGCTGAGCCTGTGGAGGAGCTAGACTGGGTATCGCTCGATGAGCTTGACTCAAACAAACAAGTTCGGGTCGGCCACGACCTAAAAGAGCCCATCAGATCCGAGTTGATAAGCTTTCTAAAAGCAAATCAAGACGTTTTCGCCTGGACACATGCTGATATGCAAGGCATCGATTCTGAGCAGGCTTGCCATAGACTCAACATAGACAAAAATATCAGGTCGGTGATACAGAAAAGAAGAAAACTCAGCCCGAACCGATACGAGGCGCTGGAGTTAGAGGTCGTGAAACTCCTCGACAACAAGTTCATCCGCGAGGTCAGGTACCCGGTCTGGGTGGCTAATCCTGTTCTTGTCAAGAAGCAAACTGGTCAATGGCGGCTATGCATTGATTTTTCCGATCTCAACAAAGCCTGCCCCAAGGACAGCTATCCGCTACCTCACATTGACTACATGGTGGACGCAACTGCTGGGCATGAATTGATGAGTTTCATGGACGCCTATTCGGGCTACAATCAAATACCAATGCACCCAGAGGACCAGGAGCACACATCATTTTACTCGGCCAGAGGCCTTTACTATTACACAATGATGCCTTTTGGCCTGAAGAACGCTGGGGCTACCTATCAGCGCTTAGTTAATAAAATGTTTGCTAGTATGATAGGAAAAACTATGGAAGTTTATGTAGACGACATGCTCGTCAAATCCTTGTACTCAACTGATCACATTGACGACCTGAATAAAATGTTCTCAGTCTTGCGTGTTTACCGAATGATGTTAAACCCAAAAAAGTGCTCGTTTGGAGTTGGCTCAGGAAAATTTCTAGGATACATGGTAAGCCAGAGAGGCATTGAAGCCAATCCAGATAAAATCCGAGCTATAACTGAGTTACAACCACCCAGAAGCATAAAACAAGTACAGAGCTTAACTGGCAAAATGGCCGCCCTAAATCGTTTCATATCCAAGTCCACGGACAAGTGTAAACCTTTCTTCGAAGCAATCAAAAAGAACAGAACTTTCAAGTGGACCGAGGAATGCCAAGTAGCCTTTGAAGAGCTGAAGAAATGCATGACAAACGTACCAACCTTACAAAAACCGATCAAAGAAGAGCCGCTGCAGCTCTATCTAGCCGTTTCAGCGGCAGCAGTCAGCTCGGCACTAGTTCGAACCGACGAGCACAGACAGCATCCGGTGTATTATACGAGCCATGCTCTGCATGACGCCGAGCTGAGATACTCGGCCATGGAAAAGCTAGCTTTCGCCCCACGAAAGTTACGCCCGTACTTCTTGGAGCACATAATTGTGGTACTGACGAGCTTCCCCCTCAAACAGGTCATGCACCGCCCTGACACTTCAGGAAGGATGATTAAATGGACTGTCGAGCTCGGATAATTCGACATAACGTACGAACCAAGAACAGCTATTAAGGGGCAAGCCCTGGCCGATTTCATAGCTGAATTCACCCCAGCAATCGAACCAATCGCCACAGAAACTGAACAATGGTGCATGTACGTGGACGGGTCGTCAACAACTGGTCAAGCAGGAGCAGGGATAGTACTCGTAAGTCCCGACAAGAAACCCTTCTGCTCGGCCGTACGCTTCCAGTTCCCCCTGACCAATAATGAGGCCGAGTACGAAGCCCTCCTCGCCGGCCTGGAAGTAGCCGCCTCAATGGGAGTCAGGAATCTAAAAATTCAGAGCGACTCCCAACTAGTGGTGAATCAGGTCAACGGGGAGTATGAAACCAAGGAACCCAGAATGGGATTATATCTTGAACTCACAAAAGCACGCCTAGCCGAGTTTGAAGCTGAGGTCGTCCACGTATCACGAAACGATAATGTCCCAGCAGACTCTTTAGCTAAGCTAGCATCGAGCCTCGAAGTAGAAGAGCTGGATACAGTGACGGTCAGCCACCATTCAACAACGGCACTCGACGCAGCCGCCGCTTACTCGGCTAGTCAAGCCAAACAGAACAAAGAAGTTCAGAATCAAAAGGAAAGCTGGATGAAACCATTCATACTTTACCTAAACGAAGGGGTGCTCCCAGAAGACCGAGCTGAAGCACGGTCAATACGAACAAAGTCAGCTCGGTTCACCATTGTAGATGGGCTGTTGTATAAGAGAGGGTATTCCATTCCCTTACTGCGCTGCTTGAATGAACAGGATGCCGAATATGCGTTGAGAGAAGTACACGAGGGCATCTGTGGAAACCACGCTGGAGGACAATCACTAGCTCATAAACTCATCCGACAGGGATATTATTGGCCGACCTTGAAAAAGGACGCGATTGAGAAGGTCAGAAAGTGTGAAAAATGCCAAGTGTTTGCACCCCAGATCAACTCTCCTGCTGAAACCCTCAACTCCATATACTCGCCATGCCCGTTCGCTAAGTGGGGAATAAACCTAATTGGTCAGTTACCGTAGGGCAAAGGAGGAGTGAAATATGCAGTAGTGGCGGTGGATTACTTTACCAAATGGGCAGAAGCCGAACCATTGGCATCTATAACCGACCAGAAGATCATCAATTTCGTTTGGAAATCGATCATATGTAGATTTGGGGTGCCACTCTCAATAGTATCTGACAATGGCAAGCAGTTCGACAGCAAGAGGTTTAAGGCATTTTGTGGAGAGCTGAACATTAAAAATAATTTCTCCACACCATACCACCCTCAATCAAACGGACAAGTCGAAGCGGTTAATAAGATCCTTAAATACACGCTGAAGAAGAAGTTGGAGGATCTGAAAGGTAGCTGGCCAGAAGAACTACCCGGTGCCCTATGGTCGTACAGAACAACGCAACGCTCATCTACAGATGAGACTCCCTTCTCACTGGCCTTCGGATCAGAGGCGGTTATACCGGTTGAGATCGGGACACCTTCATACCGGGTAGCACACTTTGAGGAAGAGAAAAACGACATGGCCTGTCGAACTGCACTCGACCTCCTTGAAGAAAGAAGAATGGAGGCCGAGCTAAAGAATGCCATCTACAAGCAAAGAAGCGAACGTTATTACAATTCAAAAGTAAAGGCCAGAAACTTTAAAGTTGGTGACCTGGTCCTCAAACGCATCTTCGGGCCAAATCAAGGCGCCCTCAAACCAAAATGGGAAGGACCATTCAAGATATCAGAAATCCTCTAACATGGGGCTTACCATCTAGAATACTTAGAC
>BMAC01001675.1:31513-59017 GCA_014905375.1 Phtheirospermum japonicum
TGGAACGATAAAAAGGAAAGGCGGCCAGAACAAGCCGATTCAAATTTAAGTTCAAGAGTGTCCATAAAACATCAAACATGGCCGC
Source organism: Phtheirospermum japonicum (assembly GCA_014905375.1). NCBI lineage: Eukaryota > Viridiplantae > Streptophyta > Magnoliopsida > Lamiales > Orobanchaceae > Phtheirospermum > Phtheirospermum japonicum. The sequence continues at coordinate 31,599 of BMAC01001675.1, forward strand.
CCAAAAGTGGCGAACCATCGAAGTACAGAAAAAACAAATTAGATCCCACCATCATCTTCGTCATCATCACCTTCTTCCTCGTCCTCAGCATCCATGTCGGCCTCACCACCACCCATGCCATACTCCACCATCTTCTCAGTGATGTGCTTCTCAAATTCCGGAATAGAAGCCCCACCTTTCAGCATCTGGAGGGCTTCTTGCATGGTGGAAAGGTAGGAGGCACTCATCATCGGCCCAAGGGTCTCAGTTTTATACTCCTCGACGCTCACAGCCTTCCCTTGAGCTTAAGCTTCCTCCATTTCTCGGGAGCGGGCACTGACCAGGTCGGCATGCCTCTGGACCAGCTCGGCATGCTGAGTCTTCAAGTCGTCCAGGTCAGACAGAGTCCGTTGAGTCGCCCCCAGTGCCGCCTCGACAGACTGCTCAGCTTTCTTGGCTCGATTCATCCAGGAGTCGCGGTCAAGAATCAGATTAGTACACTGGCTATGGGTCTCCTGAAGGGCAGCGAGCTCTCGCTGGAGCCGAGCTTGATCCCTTCGCAGCTCGGAAAAGCTTCGACGCGCCAGTTTCATCGAACCGAAGGCTCGAAAAAGGTTCACCTCCGCGAATCCGATCTGGTTGTCCCCGTCGAAGCCGGACACCCAGTCATTCAGGCCTTGACCCCAGCTCCGAGTCATATTCTCCGAGAACTCGGAGGAATACCCAGCAAACGACCCTCCAGCAGGGTCCGGGGCGTAGCACCCCGAGTAGTCGTATGTGCGGGGAACCGACGGAGGGCGAGGACCTCCATACACGACCTCCTCATGGTCAACGACAATGGTTTCTTGGTGAGAACTCCCCTCGCCGACCTGGGGAGCCGAGAAGGACTCGGGAGGAGCAGATTGAGTCGAAGGGCCAGTTTTATTCTTCCTCTTGCCACCACCAGCCACTGGCTTCTTAGCCGGCTTCTTAGTGTTTAGTTCCAAAAACTTGGCAGCCCGGTCAAGTGCAGAAAGAGACATGGTCCTATCGAGGCAGGTGTAATACACTGCAAACACAAAAATGCCGAGCTCAGGAAAGCATAGATAAAAAGGAGTCTAAACACACATCATGACCGAGCAGAAAAAATGATAACATAGCCGAACAGAGAAATACTCGAGCGGCCGAGCTCGGCTCAAAAATCCAACCCGACGGGCGCTGACGCCGAAGCGACGAGCAGCCACAGCCGAGCAGAGAAATTCCGAGCAGAGGAACACTCGAGTGGCCGAGCTCGGCCCAAAGGTCCAACCCGACGGGCGCTGACGCCGAAGCGACGAACAGCTACTGCCGAGCAGAGAAATGCCGAGCAGAGGTACACTCGAGTGGCCGAGCTCGGCTCAAAAACCCAACCCGACACGGGTGCCGACGCAGAAGCGACGAGCAACCCGTGCTGAGCTGAAAAATACCGAACAGAAGCGCCACCAAACTGAGGGGCTCGCCTTAGCAACGTCAAGCTAACAGAATATCGCATAAATCGTTCCAAACTCACCAGGAATAGTTAGGTCCGAGATGAGCGCGGAGAGGCGAGTCCCTGAGTCCAGCCCTTCGAAGCTTAGCCTTCGTGAGCAATACTCTGTAATTTCTTTGCTCCGGATCAGAATTCAAGAGTGTGAACAAACGAGCAACAAACTCCAGGCTGGCTTCCTCTGGTCTATGATACGCTGAAAAGAAAGAAACAAACGATAAGGATTAGACCAAAATTAAAGGAAAGTACCAAAGCTATACTAACCAAATTTCGTGAGAGAATTTGGGGGTAAGTAAGGTGAGCCGTCGGGGTTCCGCGTCTGCCAATCCCCCCCGACGTAGAACCAGCGATACTCCCAGTCATGAAGAGAGTCGGGGAGCCCGATCACGAGGTTCTTAAAGGAGCCAGACCGAGCCAAGCTGTAGTAAAAACCCGAGTTAGCTCCACCCGCGGCCTTAAAATGATAAAGCCATCGGAGCTCTTCGAAAGTGGGGGCTGGCCAGTCGTTGAGGCAAAAAAGAACGAACAGGCCCAAAATTCGAGCCACGGCCAAAGGATGGAGTTGAAAAATGGGCAATCCTAAATCATTTAAGATGTCCGTTAGGAGCCGGGGAAGCGGAAAAGAGATGTCGAAACGCAAACTGTGGTAAAACATGGTGGTGCACGAGGCGGGCGGGCAGTGAATCTGCTCGGCATCATAGGGAAGGAAGAGGTGGATCGATCCGGGCACTCCGTACTCGTTTCGATACCTAACCAAGTTGTCATCGACCAGATCACTTTGCTCAACGGCTATCTTGAGCATCCGGTCATCCCACTCCCGGGGGAGAGGCCTCTTCCAATGACCAACCGGGGTGCGCTCACCCGGCTGGTCCGACCAGAAAGCGAGAGTCTCGGGAGACGCCGACCTCGTCGCAACCTTAGGTTTCCGAGGTTTCTTGGCCCTGGTTGGTCATTGGGTGTCATCTTTGGATGGTCCAGTGAAGTCGTCGAGGGGCTCCAAATCGGCCGGTCCAACTCCGAAATCTTCATTAACAGCACCAGTACGGTCTGGACTCAAACTCGACATCCGAGCTGACACACCGACCATGCCTCCGCTCGGACAGTTGCCCAGGCCGCACTGCGATTCGGGTAAAGGCCCACCCCTGGGCCCATAAGAACAACCCTGCCCGAACTGACCACCCGGTCCGAAGGATTGGGAATACCCGAACTGAGGATAACCACCAAAACCATCGTGTGAAAATTGCTCAAAGCCGAAGGGCCTCCCTTGACCAAAAACCTCCCCGGTGCCGAAACTGCCATATTGATCAAATCCCGCCCCAGGAAACGGCCCCGGGGGGAAGATGGGCTGTTCGCCGTCCTGACAAACCCCCTCATACCCATGGGAATTATCCGGGGAATAACCCGGACTATAAGACATAGAGAAGAACCGAAAAGGAAAGAGAAAAGAAAGTTACCTTATGTAATCAAAAACCCGAGAGGGACTGGAAAAAGCAAAGGGAGGTGAACCGAACAGAGCGTCGTGAAGTTAGATTACAAATGAATCTCCCTCTCAATGAAAGATGTGCTTTGAAGGAAAGAAAGAAGAGGCAAAATGAAAGTAAAGAAAGGGAGAAGAAATGAAGCTCAAAACTCCCGTAGTAATAAGGGAGGAATCAATCATAAGCCATAAGAATCCAAAAGACTCTCACATGCCATGAATGACCACAAGTACAAAAGGACAGAGGTGGGTCCCGGATGTCTCAAAGGAAGGTAACAAAAGCTTCCCCTCTTGGGGAATGTGATGGTCAAACTTTCATACAAGACAAGACCAATAAGACCGGACGGTCATGTTCCGACCAGCTCGGATCCTACGAACGATTAGAGTGAAATGAGCGCAGACCCGCCTCCATCTAAGCCGACTCCACGCTCAGGGGCTTGTTGATGGTCGGTACTCCCCGAAGGAGAATCCGAGCTGGACGAATTAGACTGACCCGGAAAAGTGGCTAGGTGTCAAAGACACCGAACAGGGCTTTCATCGAGCTCAAGGCATGCTGACCGAGCTGAATGTGCATTGCGCGCGGGGGGTGCCGAGGACGTCTGCGCAATGATGCTGAGCCGAGCTCAAGGCATGCTGACCGAGCAGACCAGCACTTGTCGAGGGCCCATGCCGAGAAGTGTCGAGCATCCCCGTCTAGAGGAGCTGAGCAGCACCTTGACGAGCTGCCGAGCTCGGCGCCTTGCCGAGCAGAGCGAGCAACGCACAGGCACCGCCGAGAACACCCGCGCGGCAGCACCAGGCCGAGCTCAAGGCATGCTGACCGAGCTGAAAACGTAAGGCACAGGGCTTCAGCAAGGAGGGCCGGGCAGACCAGCGCTTGCCGAGGGCCCAGGCCGAGAAGTGTCGAGCATCCCCGCCTAGAGGAGCCGAGCAGCACCTTGCCGAGCTGCTGAGCTCGGCGCCTTGCCGAGCAGAGCGAGTAACGCACAGGCACTGCCGAGAACACCCGCGCGGTAGCACCAGGCCGAGCTCGAGGCCTGCTGTCGAGCAGAGCGAGCAACGCACGGGCACTGCCGGGAGCACCAGGCTGAGCTCGAGGCCAGTTGCCGAACAGAAATGCACCGAGCAGAAAAGCTCGGCTCCCAGCCGAACACTCCTGTCGGAGGTGCCGGGCAGGACACGCCGAGCACCTTGAGCTCGGCACTCTGCCGAGCAGAAACTTGCCCGGAGGAGACCGAAGACCCGAACCTCGAGTCAAATGCTCTGGCCGGGGAGAGCCGACCTGAGAAGTGTCGAGCAGGGTGGGTTCTTCGGAGAGACCCGCTCGATCCGAAAAATGTCTGAGGTCGGCTTTAAGTCGGCGGGAACGTCCGAGGTCGGTGCTGAGGCGGTGGATATGAGGATAGATATTTTGGGAAGGCCAATAGGAGAGCCAGGTGTCTAATTAGGGTTTTGATGGAAAACTATAAATAACCTCTCCAAGAGAGAGAGAAGGATCCCCGATTTTCTAGAGAGAGAAACATAGAGAGCTTTAGAGAGAGAAAACTTGTATTTAAAGGTCAAGCACCTGTAAAAAGGGTCCGGCTAAGGCCGATCCGAACTGATTTTGAGGAATAAAAGTTAAGCACTTTTTCCCACTCGTTTTCTGATCTCAGATTGTTGCTCTTTTACTGTTTTTTGGTTTTGTGTTACTCTTAACATAAACAGTTTTTTAAATACTTATATTATTATTCTACAATATTTTTATGTTTTTAAAAATATACTACAGCAAGGTCCCGTAGCTCAGTTGGTTAGAGCGTTGGTCTTATGAGCCGAAGGTGGCGGGTTCGAGCCCCGCCGGGACCAAATTATGATATAATTAAATTATACATAAGTATTAAATAAATCTAAGAAAATAAATAAATTAAAAAAGTATTAAAACTATAACCCAATCATACTAATTGTATTGATTACTTAATTAATTTTGTGACTCGACATCTCATTTTTTAATATTTTTTTTCTTTTTGTTTACTTAATTAGTTTTCTTATGTTTTTAACATTCATTCATTCCTTTCTTTTTTCTTTTTTACATTTTTTTAAATAATTATTTAGACGTTAATCAAATTTACTATATTTGTTTTCAGACTTTAAAGTTTTTTTAGTTTTATTTTATAATTTTTTTTTAATTTCTTAATTATATTAAGTAATTATTCATGAATAAATATTTATTTTCTATATGTATTTAAATGACTTTATGTTTTTTAAAGACTTATATTATTACTCTACAATATTTTTATGTTTTTAAAAATATACAACAGCAAGGTCCCGTAGCTCAGTTGGTTAGCTCATTGGTCTTATGAGCCGAAGGTCGCGGGTTCGAGCCCTGCCGGGACCAAATTATAATATAATTAAATTATAAAATAGTATTAAAAAAATATTAAAACTATAACCCAATCATACTAATTGTATTGATTACTTAATTAATTTTGTGACTCGACATCTCATTTTTTAATACTTTTTTTCTTTTTGTTTACTTAATTAGTTTTCTTAAGTTTTTAACATTCATTCATTCCTTTCTTTTTTATATATATTTGAAATAATTATTTAGACGTTAATCAAATATTTATTATATTTGTTTTATATATATTTGAAATAATTATTTATATATAATTTTTTTCTTTTTGGATTTATTTTATAATTTTTATTATTTTTTTAATTTCTTAATTATATTAAATAATTATTCATGAATAAATATTTATTTTCTATATGTATTTAAATGACTTTATGTTTTTTAAAGACTTATGTTATTATTCTACAATATAATTATATTTTTATTTTTAAAATTTATTAAATAATTATCTTTAAGATTTCTTGGTTCGAACAACCTGTAGGTTGTATAAGAATTATGTATTGCAAAAATTAAATGAAGATGGCCTCCTAGTATAGTTGTTATAATGTTTTTCTCTAACTTATAGGTTTGGAGTTCAATTCCCCTTGTATATATATTATTTTCGCTTTCTTTTTATTTTTTCAAGTATTTTCTTTTCACTCTATTACCAAGAAGATAAATCTAAATATTTTCTATTATGTTTTCATTATTAAATATATTAAGTAATTACTCATGTAAAATATGTATTTTATATATTCGTTTAACTAAATTTATAATTTTTTTACCACTTATATTATATTTTATATAAATTAATTATATTTGGTTTTCATATTTATTAAATAATATATAAATTTAAACAATAATTTATAAGTTTTGTGATTAAATTAGTACTATATTATAATATTTATATTTTGTTAAAAAATCCTCAAATAATTCCGTGACCCAACATTTCATTTTTTGATATCTTTTTTTTGTGTTTGTTTATTTAGTAGTTTTTTTTATAACATTAATTTTTTTTCCTTTTTTGGGATTTTGGAATAATTATTTAGCAGTTAATCAAATTTTTTATATTTTTTCTTCCGGTTTACAAGTATTTTGAAATTTATTTTATTATACTTTATTAATTTATTGTTATGTTTTAATTTTCCTAAATATACTAAGTAATGATTGAATATTTATTTTTTAAATTTTATTTAAATTACTTTATAATTTTTAACGACTTATATTAATAGTCTATAATATTTTTAATTCTTTTATTTTTCAAATTTATAAAATAATTATATGAATCTAAATTATAACTTATTATATATTTTTTGGTTTCAAGTTTCGAAATTTATTTAGTATTATATTATAATATTTTATATTTTGATTTTTTGTATTTTCTTCGTTTTATAATTTATTGAGTAGTTATTTTGAAAAAAGATTATTTGTTAAACTGGCAATATGATTTAATTTTTCTAATTTGTTTTATATCATTTTACAATATTTTTTGTTTTTTTTCTTCTGATTTTTTAAATAGTTTTTTCCTGATTTATTAAATATTTTTTTCAAACTTATCATAATTAAAATAATTTCTTAAAAAATGAATATAATACTCAAAGAGAATTATGAAATTACATAAGTAAAATATATAACTTATAATTAAATCAAAGATAATCATAATTTATTTTTTTTATATAATTTAAATTCATTTTGAGATTCAGTTTATAATATTTGATAAAATCTAAGTCATGTTTTTTATTTTTAAATATATTAATTATTCACGACTAAATATTTATTTAACCTAAATTATATTTCTTATTTTATATTTTTTTTATTTCCATTTTTATTAAATAATTATATAAATTTAAAAATATTGTGTTATAGATTCTTTATGATTTTAAGTTTTGAATTCTATTTAGTATTATATTATAAATTTTATATTTTGCTTTTTTATTTTTCATTTATTTATTTTTTGCATATTATAATTTATTAAATAGTCATTTAGAGTTTTTTTTATTTATTTATGAAAAGATTATGTGGTAGTTTTGATTTATATAAGGTTAAGAGTAATTGTGATCAGACAAGCATTAATTATATATTATTTCTAAAAATTAACATCAAATACTGGTTGGTTAAATGGTTAGAATCATACCTTGTTAACAATTGGTGCTATACATTGTGGGTTCAAGTCCCATACTGGTTCTGGTTTGCGTTTTTAATTTTTTTGTTGGCATTGCTCAACATTTACACTTTTTCCAAGGAGTCAAAAAAACAATCTTCAAGAGATATGTTGCGATTTTAATTTTTTTTGTTGGCATTACTCAACATTTACACTTTTTCTAAGGAGTCAAAAAAACAATCTTTAAGAGATATGAACTTGAACCCGCAATGTTATTATTTTGTAACTAGCCCCAACCACTCCACCACGTGGTCCTGATATTATAATTTATAAAAAATGAAATATACATTCAAAAATAAGTTTAATCTTTCTTTTAACCTTACATAACTTACAAGAAATTAATTTTTTAATCTTAATAAAAATGTTAATACTTCTCATAAATATAAAATAAATTCTAAATAACTATTTAATAAATAAAAAATATATAAACAAATAAAATGTTATAAAATAATACTAAATAAATATCAAAACCTAAAATCAGAATATATATATATATATATATATATACACACACACACACACTAAAAATATTTTAAATTTACATATTTATAAGATAAATTTGTAAAATAAAAAACTTAAAAATATTCTAGAATAATAATATAAGCCGTTAAAAATTATAAAGCAAGATAAATAAGTATTTAATCATGAATAATTACTGATATATTTTAAAAATGAAAAATATAATTGAAGTATTATAAAATAAATATCAAAATATTTAAATTATATAAGAATATAATAAAGTGTGATTAACTTCTGAATAAAATATTTCACACACACAAAAAAGGTATTCACAAAAAGAGATTTTGGGTAAAGAGATTAATTTAGAACTTTTGTAGACTAATATAAAATGTTATAATATAATAATAATTAAATTTCAAAACTTGAAATCAGAAAAAAAATATCTATTATTTAAATTTATAAACTTATTTAATCAATTTTAAAAATAAGAAAGTTAAGAAATATTATCTAATAATAATATAGTCGTTAAAAATATAAAGTAATTAAAATTATTTAACATTACATTTAGAGAAATTAATCATAAATATGATTCTTTTAAAAACACAAATATATGCAGTGATACCAAAATTATCTCTAATTATTATCAATTTGTTATCAGAAGAGTCTCCTAAATCTGGTGTGAATTTGTAACAAAAATAAAATTAGTGTGATAAATTGACGTCACCAAAGAACTCTTTCGTGTTAAAATAATGTTGTCGCCATTTTTCTAGAACTGATGACAAATTATGGCGTTGTCATGAAAAGAAACTTGTTGTGACACCAAATATCGTCACCATTCTTTAAGGAGACATTAGTGACAAAAATGATTCCGTCACAACTAGAAACTTATCGTGACACCCAAATCTCGTCACACTTTATTATATGTTTGTCATAAAAAGGGTTTCCCAAACCATTGTTTTTTTTTTTTTGTCTTCCCAATATTGTGACAAACTACATTTAAATGTCATCAAATATAAGTATTCGTGATGAAATCGGTGAACAACTGTGACAACAATAAATGCTGTCATAGAACGGTGTTATTCTATGGCAAAATTAAAAAACGTCACTATTGATTAACATATTATGACGAATTTTTATGCGTGAAAAAAAATCGTCACCAAACATCTGATTTCTTGTAATGACTTAATCTTTTAGACAATTATTTAATATCGTGTTTTTCTTGATATGAAGGTACAAAGTAAGGATTGAAGTGTTGGACTCCACGGCTAATGCATCCCTACTATGTTGGGATTGGGAGGCTGAAAATTTGATTGGAAGGTCTTTCCATGACCTTTGGGTCGAATTTTTGGAGGTAGGGCATAAATTTTAATAGATTTCGGCGAGAGGTTTTTGCATTTTAGACAAATTTAATGTGGTCTTTTTTGGCAATGTTGAATCGCACCGATGAAGATCTGCACGAAGATTTGCTTAAACTAATTGATCAAACGGTTTTATTTAAGGTGAAGGTCAATATGGGGCAAATTCATAATGGATCAAGCGCATTTTCAGTTGTGCGATTGATTATTGACCAATATTTAGTAGCGAAATACAACAAGTGGACCCTCGAGTAGGATGTGAGTTACCCTAATCTTTTTGATTGATAGTAAAGTCTATCAACGTTTTTAATTTTTTTTTGAGATGATTGAGATTATTTTTAAACATCTCGTGATTCATCTATCATTTTATTTTGTTGAAGGAATCAGACTTTTTGACATTTATTCAAAGGGAGGAGACCGACAATGGAATGGTAACTTAGCGGAACATTTGTAGTTTTGAAAATCAAATAAAAATCATAGTTTGTGAAATTACATGCATTGTTTATTTAAATTGAAACAATTGAATAGGACGCCTGTTCCGAGAACGAGTTACTACTCCTATTAAAAAGGTCGAAGTCATGGAGCTGAGTGGTGAGAGTTCAACCGTAAGGAAGTTGATGTTCGATGGCGATGAGATAGCTTCCACTTCATCGAAGAAGTCTAGATTTCTCTCCAAGAATGGAAAATCGGTGAGGAAGGAAGTCCTAAACTTCGAAGAAGGCGGTGATGCTGGGATTGATGAGGAAGATGAACCAAGAATTGGAGGAATTGTGCAGGATGATGAGGAAGAAAACATTTCTTAATTATTTATTAATTTTTTTTTTACTTTGGTTTATTATTCAGTTGGTATTGCTTTGAATATTGCTATTGGGATTTCGAATTTATTTTAAGTTGAGGGAGAAAGCATTATATGCTTAAGCAATTTTTTGTGATTTAAAATCTGATATTTTTTAGATTTTATATTACTTAATAAAATTGTTCTATTATTATTAACTTTTGTGTTTGGATAACTTACAAATAATAGTCTTTTATGTGAATGTATATTGCTTCATCTTTTATACATATTATTAATATTTAATAGATTCAACCATTTATAAAAATCTTCAAAAACAAATTATTGACGTGGTTCAAAGATTGTTGCCTAAATTCAGAAGGATTTTTTGTTTTCATATTTTTGGCAGGGTGTCCTGGAATCTATAACTGTAATTATAGATCAACCAGAACATACATCAAATTAAATAAGTAGATAAATTACAGTCACTAATACTATACACAAACACATTCGCATAGCATAATTTAATAAATTACAGAAAGTTAACGAATGATTAATGTAAAATAAACAAACAATGATAATTGAGTACACTTTTAAGTTGTGAACTATGTTTATTAGCGTCTGCCTTAATAAGAAATTATGAAAAATGATTATGATAAAATTGAAATAGTTATTTGAACGTTTTCGTTTATATAAATGTTGTTGAAAAAAAAAATTAGAAACGAACAACTTATCGATATACAAGTATTTAAAAAAAAATGGCAAACACTTGTGTTAGGCCAGATTGACGGGTCATGACCCGTTAGACCATCTGACCCGATATTATATTGTATTGGTTTTTGTACTATGATATATTGGTTTTTGTACTCGAAAGTATTGATTTTTCATAAATCTCTAACCCGTGATATGGTGTATTGGTTTTTAAATTTTGATGTATTGGTACTCTAATATATTGATTTTTCACTATAATGTATTGACTTTTGTACTATGATGTATTGATATGAATATTTGGCCTAACGGATGATCCGTTAGTCCGGTCTGACAAAAGTGCTGTCCAAAAGAAATTAGATACGGAAAAGCAAAATATTTAAAAGAACAAACAAGCATACATACACAATTGAGCATCTGAATATAAACACATAATGAATAATCAATAATTGGAGCAACGCATTGGTAGTAAACAATATGGGGAGGAAGACCGATATCATACGAAAAAGAGCACAAATAGATAACACAATGGCATGTAATTCTTTTTTTTTTAATTATGCTTTAAATTTAATGTCAGTAAGAGTCTGCCGTACCTGTTTTCCTGTAAATCTTTTAAATCTGCAGTGAGGAGACTACAAAAATTAATGTTGTATTTATATGTTATTAGGTTTTTTGAAAAACTTTAAAGGAATCATGTGCATAAATTGTTTTTTTTACCTGTTTAAGTGCAATCCTATGAGTTGTTTTTCCCGAGATGTGTGTCTTTGCCAGTTATCTTCAACCTGTGATACAGCAATACACAGTTAGTATTTAATTGTACTTTGGTACTTATCTTTTTTCATGCTGTGTTTGTTATCCAGAGTACTATGCTCCTTAACCTGCAATATTAATGCAATAAGTGTTAGATTATACATATACAAATAAATATTGCATTGAAAATATATAACAGTAGATTATATAGTACTCTGTTCAATTGTTAGTTTTTTAAAAGATATGTCTTTATTCGTGGTATTGTTAAACCTACTTAGACCCTGAACTACATTCAGAGGCATTATCATACTACGATAGGTCATGTCAGGTTTCCAGCCGATAAACTTTGACATATCTTTTAAAAAATTTAAATATACAAAAGTATGAATTGTATTATGTTCAGAGTTAATTTGTGTACTTATCTTTTCTCGGCTGTTAGTACTCCATTGCATTATCTTGCTTGCTTGCTTTCTTTTCTGAGCAGCAGTTTGCATGTTAAAGGAAAATATATTAATATAAACTAACTTAAGTAAATAAAAAGTAAATCAATTACAATTTTGAACATAACATACTCAGAGCAAAATTCTAATCTGTAAACATACTCAAAGCATAATGAAAATATTTATAGTTTTATTATTTTATAAAAACAAACCACAGTTCAACCTGCCTCATATATTAATCTTTCAGTGATAACATAATCAATTCCTACCATGTAGATCAAACAACATGCATAATTATATAAGAGAACACACTTCAAATAAATCAAGAAACAATCATCTCTGTTTAAAAATAAAAAAAACTTCTCATAAAATTGTACAAACAGTGAATCATTAAAGAGAAAAATACCAAACAATAGCAATCATATAACATTAAACTTGCAACTAACTAGAGTAAATAAGAAGAGAATAAATTACAAATTGTTAACATACCCATAGCAAAATGTGAACACGTAGATTAATCATTCAGTGATAACATAATCAATTCTTTTCATGTAGATCAAACAACATGCAGAAAAAAATACCAAACAATAGCAACTGATTAAACATTAAATATGCAAGTAATTTATATGTAATTATTGCCTATCAGTATAAAAACTTAAATCTGTACAGTTTTAAAATAAAACAAACCCTTCAGATAATTGTACATGCAGCAACCTGGTGATTTATTTATTCATTTTTTAATTTTAAAATTAGATAATTTAACTAAAATGATAATTGGCAGTAGCAGTTTTTAAATAAACAAAGATATAATGTTTAAAGAATATTTTGCATGCGTCATTTGATTTATTTAATTTGTATATCAATCGGGATTATCATACATAAGTATGCATGTAAATGAAATCAGATTTTAAATTGATGCTTTTACTTGTTTAAGATGGAAATCTGTCTGGATCATTCTTTATCTTTTTTGGGCCCGCCCTTTAAGATTAAAATGTTCGACTGGATCCATCGTCAGCAACCCTTCTTTGGTAATTAGAACCTCGAACGAAATAGCATTAAGAAAAAACACATAGATAAACATTAGATTACAAAAAAATACCTGATGATAATGGATCTAACACAATATACACATTTTGAAACAGATCGATATAATTTTTTAATAGATATAATACAAGAGACTGAATTTGAAACAGATTGAAACATTTATTTAGTAGATCTAACACCAGAGACTGATTTTGAACCAGGTCAACACTTTTGGAATAGATCTAACATGATAGGCTTATTTGGATCAGATCTATACATTTTTTGAATAGATCTAACATGATAGACTGATTTTGACCCATACCAAAAATTATTTTGAAAAATTAATTAAAAAAAGAATGATTTTGTTCAAGATCGGTAAAAAGTGAATAGTGAATTGTATTTGAAAAATCGAAAATGGTTCAAGAACCTGTACCTGATCAAAATCTCTGCAAATTTTAAGTTTGACATAATTTATTTTCGGAGTTCACAGATCTGTAGGGTTTGTGGTAGGTTACACACTGAGATACAAGAAACATAATCAGATAGGTTAATATGGTGGGATGATATAAGGGAGATTATGTAGCGGGCTTGGAAAGTTTTGGGTTTCTGGGTATGAACAGTGGAGTGAAGCAGACCGTCGGGATGAGCAACGAAGTGGAGCAGTGGAGCATTTCTGGTGAAAAAAAGAAGATAGACGGAGATGGCGAAATAGCAGCGGAGATAGACTACGGTGTTGTGTGTGAGCGGTGAAGTTTAACAGTGGCTAAAGATCGGAGCGGGGGGTTTCGGTTTCAGCAGAACGGCGGAGAAGGTAGGGTTTGCGGAGGGACAGAGACAACAAGGTTGAGGTGGGGCGAATGTGCCGATTTTTTAGGGTTAGGGTATTTATATTAGGGTTGTTTTGGTGAGGGTAGATTAGGACCGTTGGATCTGGTGTGGGACTTGTGGACCGTTCGATTTCACCCGGGTTTAATTGGGTAGGTTTTTGAAATGGGTTAGGGCTTTTTGTTTTGGGCTTTTACATCTGAGCCGAATCAATTATATTTTGCTAAATGGATTGGGCTCTTAAAAATTATTTTATTTGTATTTCTTATTTAAAATATATAAATTTTAATTATTATCTATAGAAAATAAATTTAAATTATATTTATATAGATTATAAAATATGATTAATATGTCTATGTATTTTCCTTTGTTTCTTCAAATTTAGTTACTATTTTAATTATTAATCCAATAATATTATATTATTTTTTATTACATTAAATTATGAGATTTTTTTAAAATCAATATAAATAAATTTATTTTTATAGTTGCTTATAAATTTAAGACCTATTATCTATAAATTAAAAATATAAATTTAATTTTTATATATGTGTATGAGTATTTATATATATAATTTGTTGATTTTGAATTGATATAAGATATTAGAATAATAATTTTGGATATTTCTTATGATTTTTTTATATAATTTGGAATTGAAATAAGGTATTAGAATAATAAATTTATTCATTTTTTATGTATATAAAGAGAGCATGTATGTATATGTGTATTTACGTATATATTTTATTAACTTTGAACTGAAAAAGGATATTAGAATAATATCTTATTGTAATGTTATGTTAATTTAAATGCACTATAATATCAGAATATTGGGCTTTTGGGAATTCAATTCGGACTCAAATTAAATTGTTGCTTGGGTTTGATATAATCATTTAAAATGTATTGAATTATGAATTAAAACCCAAAATATTTATAAATTCATTTTTTAGGGTTATATGGTATTTATACCTAGGGTTATAAGCTGAGGTGTGTTCATGACAGTTGGATTGTTCATATTAAATTCTAACCGTCCGATTGTGTGGAGTTAGTTTATGGGCTTGGATCCGGGTTTAATATTGGGCTTATCTGAATTCAAGTTGGACTCATAGTATTGGGCTTCTGGGAATTCAAATTGGACTCAAATTAAATTGTTGTTTGGGTTGGATAGGCTGAATTATTAATTTAAGCCCATAAAGTATTTATAAATTATTTATATTTATTTTGTATTTATAGAAATGTTAAAATTAGATTATGATATTTTTAAATTTTAACGATTGTTTTCAAGTTAAATCAATTATGCGTTAATGTATATATTTCAATTTTTAGTTTTTGAATTCCATGCACTATAATATCAGAATATTGAGCTTCTGTGAATTAAATTTGGACTCAAATTAAATTGTTGCTTGGGTTGGATTTAATAATTTAAAATGTATTGAATTATTAAATAAAGCCCATAAAATATTTATAAGTTAATTTTATTTATTTTAAATTTATCATAATATCTTATCTATTATGATATAAGATATCCGATATCATATGTGTTTAATTTAAGCACTATACATGATATAGTATACATTTGACTTTTTTTAGTCTCATTCTTTATTACTGTAGATTAATATAATTTATTAATCCGGTTTTATTAAAAATAAGTTTATCTCCAATTGTTTGTGATTTTAGAGATTTACTACGATATTAATCTGATTATTTTCCTCAAACTATATTATTATTCAATGACATTTGAATTTGGTTTTTTAGATTTAAGTAGGTGAGTAAATTTTTACTAAATCACAAATATATTTTTATATATGTAATTTATAGGATATTCATATGTTATTATTGAATGAATTATCAATATAATTTAATTATAAATTTGTAGTTTTAATTAGGTGATTATATATTTATTAAATTGAATACATACTTATGTATATTTATTTTCTATATATATGTAGATAACCTAGAGAGTTAGGTTATTATTAATTTTTATTTTTTTATATTGAAAATCAAATTCTACAGTATATTCGAGAATGTATACATTTAAGATTGTAAGTTCAAGGTTCATTCATGCTTATTAATTTAATTTTTTTAATCTTTTTATTCATTTTCTTATGTATTTATAATTTATTTGTTAAATTTCTACTATTCAATATTTATGATTTTATTTATTTAAATATTTATAATTTGTTCTTTAACTATATGATTGTCACGAGCAGTGTGAATATGTTTGAGAATGAATGCCCTTGCATGACGTCAAGAGTGCTATCAAGCGCGAGCGCAAGTGAAAATACGGCTCATTTAACGGATTTGAGGCTAAATTGCTCGCACGATTGTATATAACTCAACACATTGGATTCCATGATTTTTATGTTGTTATGTTAATGTACTAAAAAACCGATATTTGTCTTATTTTATTTATCGGAACAAATGTCTATTCAACAATTCTTATAAGCTCCTCTATACCAAATGAGAATGTAACTATCGAGTCGAAAAGACATAAGGCTGGTAATAGAATTTCACCTTTTCAACGCTCGGCCTTAAGTGATGTCACTAATGGTATATTTTTTTAATTCCGCTCCAATGTTGAATTAAAATAATTTACGCTAAAATTGGTAAATCTGACGTGAATGTTTGTGACTTATAAAAACTGTAGTTGTACATTCGAGGCGGCTGTCTAGACCCCACAATGAACATTCAAAAAATGGTTGTGGTGGTTCTAATTCAAGAATATTCGTTGACCTCACAATTGATGATCCAGTGGACAGTATAATTGTTGATGATAGTACCTTTGTTAGGAACTTAGTCCCGAATATTGACAATCTAGCACATGTCAATCAGATACGTCTACTTTGAGCGTTGGTCAGTTAGTTTTCAAGACTAAAAATATAAAACGTACTTTTGGAATTGATTTATAAGTTTCATAGTTAAAATTGATCTATTGATTTGAATTGTTTTGGCTACAGCCCCGGTCAAGAGAAGACCCTATACAAGGAGGAACGTTGTTTCAAATCTTCCTGATGGTGCAGTCATGGATATCGACAAATCGTCTAACGGCCGGAAGAAAGAAACCTCTAAGAGTGCTGGTCAGTCGTAATCTAATGACTTTTTGAATCGCTTTTCATAATATCTTATCATAATTATTCGTTACCAAGAGCTTTTTCTATTTTTGAACTACAGTTCCAATTAATAGATGACCGTATGTGCGTAGGAAGATTATTGGTAGAGGGACCGGTAGCTTAAGCAATGTAATTAATCTCACGTACGACCCGATCAGCAACAACACATTGCCATTGGGTACATATTTTATTTATTATGATTTTGATATCACTCCCATGAATATTTCTATCGTTATCAACATCAGTCTTCCAGTATGATATATTTAATTAATTCGTAAAGTATTGAGATATTGGAGATGCGAGCTATCGTTGTAGGCTTTGTGGTGCGATATTTTGGTACGAGGAGAGGTCGAGGTCCCAGAATAACCCAACGAATCCAGACTACAATGGGTGTTGTAGTCGCGGCATCATTGACCTCCCTCGGTTGATGGAACCACCTGCGTTTCTCCATGAACTGTTGCATGGAACCAACAGTACAAGCAAACACTTTCAGAATAACATTAGATCATATAACAGTATGTTCTGTTTTACGTCCATGGGGGGGAAGATTGATATTGATGTAAACAAAGGAGGTGGTCCTCCCATCTTCAGAATACACGGTCAGTTTTACCACCTGATTGGTGGTCTATTGCCAGAAAATGGTGGAACCCCTAAGTTTGCACAGCTTTACGTGTATGATATGGAACATGGAGTTTCCCACCAGATGAAATTCAGTGAGATTTGTTGCGTGAATAATAATTATAATATTTATAATTGTGAAGGTCTTGCTATTGTTACAGCATGACTTATATTTAATAAAACGTCATTTATGTCGATTGTGTTGTGATGTAGGCAAGTAGGATTGGCTAATAACCTGCGTGAAGAAATTATTGACGGGCTGAAGCAAATGTTGGACGACCATAACAAACTTGTGAAGACGTTTAGAATGGCAAAAGATAAAATGTAGGAGTGTGGTCATACTGATGTTCAGGCGCGTCTTATTATCAAGAGGACCAATAACAGGGACGAACGTACACGTAATCTGCCCACTTGCAATGAGGTTGCTGTGTTGGTTGTCGGTGAATTTGATGCAGCTCTAGGGGATTGGGACATGGTGGTTGAATCTCGGAGTGGTTCTTTGCGCAGGATAAATGAGCTGAATGCATCGTATTTGGCCTTGCAGTATCCTCTATTATTACCTTATGGGGAGGAGGGTTACACAGAGAACATTCCGTTTACGGAGAGAAAGAAGAAAACTGAGAAGGGACAGAAATATATCAGCGTCCGTGAATAATTTTCATTTAGACTTCATGATAGGGAGGACGAGCCCTCTACTATTCTTTCATCCAGACGATTATTTCAGCAATTTGTCATGGATGCGTACACCATGGTCGAGACGGCTAGATTAAAGTATAATGATTTAATCGGAAGAGACTTCGGTTTGATATCTACAGGGGTTTGGCTGATGCTGTCATGTGCGGTGATGCTGATCCGTCTCCCCAGGGCAAGCGTATTATATTGCCATCAACCTTTACCGGTGGAGCCCGCTTCATGATACAGAACTATCAAGATGCGATGGCCATATGTCGCAAATTCGGTTATCCGGATTTGTTCATAACGTTCACGTGCAATCCAAATTGGCCCGAGATTGTTCGTTTCTTAGATGCACGTAATCTTATAATCGAGGATAGGCGAGACATCATATGTAGAATTTTTAAGGCGAAGTTGGACGAGATGATAGAAGATCTTCGCCAAAATCAAATATTTGGGCAGGTCGTTGCAGGTGAGTAGAAGATTAACTTTATCCATTATGATGTGTCAGGTGTACGTATTGTTCCTTAATATATGTCTGTGTTTCTGTTTAAAATGTCCATTAAAATATGTATTTATTTTTCTTAAAAATACGTGCAGTTGTGTACACAATAGAGTTTCGGAAGCGTGGGTTGCCGCATGCTCGCATATTGTTGTTCCTAGTGAAAGAGGCCAAGTATCCGACTCCTTTGGATATAGATAGGATAATTTTGGCTGAAATACTTGATGAGGCATCCGACCCCACGTAATATGAATCCGTGAAAAAATATATGATGCACGGACCGTGCGATGTTATAAAGAAAAACTCCTCGTGCATGGTTGAGAGCCGATGCACGAAGCATTTCCCAAAATAGTAAGTGGATGCCACATTGGTTGATGATGAGGGTTATCCGTGATACAGACATAGAGATAATGGGAGAATGACTCGCACGTATTTGTCATGATTTTTGTATATTTGGCAAGTATTTTAGTTAGATTTGTTGTTAATTTTGGTTAAAGTTAGATAAATTGAACATATTTTCATATTTATGTATCTCCGACTTATTTCACCATGTTTTATGTTTATTTTAGGTATTTTGAAGTCTTTCGGTCTTAAGGTGGACGAATGTGGGCCCGCGAGTGGAGTTTCAAAGAAATTGGGCCCCGATTTGGTATATTACAGCTCACACTGGGTATGTCATCCACACTGGGTTACCCAGTGTCAGAATTTGTCTGGCAGAAAGATCCATCCGATCGGACTGGGAGACTATCTGATCGGATATAAGCGTTACAAACTCAGATTTTGTGGAGATTTCCAGTTACGGAAGGGGTATTTGAAGGCTACAAAAGGCCAAGAACTCAGCCACATTCAGGGAACATACACAACCCATCCATAGACCAATAGTCCCTCGTCTGGTTCGTGACAAAATCGAGTCGAGAAGACAATCTCGAACCTCTTGGGGATGACAACCCATGAGTGTTCTTGAATCGTTTTTCATTTTATCTTTCTTCTCCAGATCAAAACCTTAGTTTCCAATTAAAACTTTAGTTTTCAGTTATATAGATGTTAGATTGGCTATCGTTAATCGTTGCAATTGAAATTTCGTGACAAGCTTCCAGAATTCCAGCGTGGTTCATCTTATCTCCGGAATAGCTGGAGTTGGCAAGGACATCATCATAGTGATAAACACTTTTCTCCAAACTTAGTAATCTCTAAACTTAGTTCTCATTGGTTTGTTTTGATTTTCAGTAATCTTGTCTGGATATTGTGTTTGCATATTGTGTTTGGATTATTCGTTTGAATCGTTTATGTTTGGATTATTGTGAATCATTTGGTGGAGAATTGTTTTGGTTAAATAGTTGATTTCTATTATCATGATTTGGATGTTTTTATTGGGTTTGTGATATTGGATTTGTCAATGGTTGCTAATTAGAATTTACGGGTCTAGTTCCTGGAATCATTTAGAACCATCGCTTGGAATTATCGGGCGTTTAATCTAGACATTGGGATTGACAACCCCAACCCGTAGACTAAGTGTTCGATGAAATACCCAACTGGTCGTAGAGATGATTCCAAGGCCCTAGACCCAATTTTATTAATCTTTTAAAAAAAGGTTTTTGATTTCATTTTAAAATTCGTTGTTAAAACTTTTATAAACTTTAGTTAAGTTCTTGTATAGAGATTGACGCTCTCTTTGCAAGATTAGCTTTAAATTGCTCGTAGTATAAATCTTATTTCTTCGTTTTAGTTATTACGATTCTCAAAACAAAATCCTTTTCTCCACGTGTTTAGCGTAGCATTTTGTTATTTTCTCATTCGTAAAAACAAACACAAAAACTATTTTCGATTAGTCTTCCTCGAGAGATCGACTCGAGTTAACTTGCCAGTTACAAGTGATCCCGTTCCCTTGCGGGCGAACTTAGACCTTTCAAAAGTAGACGCGCACTGTTTAACTAGATTTTAATCTTGAAAGGAACACAAAAGTTCGGATCAAAATTTGGCGTCGTGCCGGGGAAGGCTAAAGGTTGTAATTTTTTGTGTTTGCTCTTTGTGACCTTGTTCGTGTTGTGATTAGTTTCATTTGTGTTTAGTGATTATTTATGATTTTTGTTTGTGTTCGTTTTTGTTATTTTCCCTCCGGTACGTTTAATCTTGTGCTCTGAGTGTTGTGTACATCTCTCGAGGCCTGAAGATTCAACGACCCATTTCAAAAAAAAAAAAAAAAAATTTCTGCTCACAGGATAGTCCGACCGGATGGGATGATAGACTGATCGGACCAAAATTTCTGGAGAGATCATCCGACCGGATATATATATATATATATATATATATATATATATATAGAGAGAGAGAGAGAGAGAGAGAGAGAGTGTTTAACTCTTCCACTTGTTTTAATCTTCAACCGACCACTCGATGGAGTCAAGCAATGCGAGACTACGATGAGTTCTACTATGAGCAACTCCCGGTATTTCATGGGCTCCCGAGTGAGGATACATTCAATTTCATCCAAGAGTACGACGCCATAACAAGAACCTTCCCTCTTTTAAGCCTTACGAGGGATGAAGTGAAGGTGCGACTCTTCCTCTACACGTTGAAGGGTCGGGCAAGAAAATTATTTATACATTCAGAGCCTGATTCCTCAGGAACGTGGGAGGATGTACACGATTGGTTCGTGGAGATGTTCTGCTCATCTGAATGGGCCCCACCTCCAAATTCTTACAACGTGAGCCTTAATGATCCACATGCTTCACCCAACCACGACAATCCGAGTTTTGAACCTCACACCCCACCACATAGTTTCTATCGCGATCCTTGATGAAAATTTTTATGATTCGGGTTTTGAACCTTCATACGCTCCTTTCGCCTCACCTTCTTATTACACAGGATATGACTCGTATGCTCCATCTGAATTTAATTCTTCCTATCCAAGCTACGACTCTTATGCCCGTCCCAACTTGATTTCGTACCATCCGAGCTATGAAGAATATATACCAGATGATCGATTTTTGGAGCAGAAGCCAGATCTAGAAGCCGAGACCATTCGTCATTGGGACGAACTTGCGCAATCGAATCAAAATTTGGCGCAATCGACTAAGCAACTCATGAAGAATATGGAGACGATGTTGGGTCAAATTATGGTTTCTTTGGAAGAGAGGGAAAACCAACAAATCCACAATCATCCCGATGATCCACTCGATAATGATTCTTACTCAGTTATTCGTGCTGAGGTGGAACATCTTACTTTTGAAGAGCTGCCAATTCTTGATGTAGTGGAGACCACCTTGGAGTTTGGTGATTCAAGCTTGAATGCTTGTTTGGGAGAGATGTGTGAGGAGACGGAGATTGAGGATTTGGTTGAGATCGCCCCTTTTGCGATTGATCATGAAATTTTGGGTAATAGTGTAGGGGTGTTTCCATTGGAGGTTCCGTGTGAGGATATTGGCGACTCGGACTTACTTGATTTTTGTGGAGATGTTGGAGTTGTGTTATCGAATTTGGAGGAGGTTGTGATTGTTGAGCCGCATTGCGTTCTACCCGATGCTTTGATCAATTTTAATGTTGAGGTGGTAGAAGAGGCAATCGAGAAGGAGTTTGGGACGGTCGATGATTACTCCTTCTGTTTGACTGATTTCCTAGTCATTCCGATGACTGAGCATTATTCCACACTCCGGCTGACTTTCGATCTCTTTTTGGTCATCGATTACTCATGTTTTTGAACTCCAAAGCCGGGTGGAGTATCTATTTCTCTCATCATGGGACCTGCTCGTCGTGCCCACCTTGGTGATCTTCATCACGCTCTTTTGCTCTTGGAGAACACTAAGGCATGGCACGATCGTCATTTATTTCTGGATCCCGGATAACATCACTTTTGTAAGTCATCGAGCAAAAGACGTTAAAAGTTGCACTTCTTGGGAGGTAACCCAAGGTATCGTTTTTCTAGCTTAATTTAAGATTTTCTCATTTTTGTACATATTTTTGTTCATGCTTAACTGGAGTTGGACAAGTGTGGTAATGATTTGTTGAGTTGTGCAGCAAGAGTGTGGAAAATGATGCTTTTCCAGGATATCCAATCGGATGAGAGAAAGTGACCAGTCGGACACAACACACTGGATAGCTGTCCGACCAGATGAGAGAAGATGACCGGTCGGACGAAACACACTGGACTACTGTCCGACTGGATGAATGATTGTCCGAGCGGATAAAGCTTCAAACTTACCGTCGCCCCATTTGTAGATTTCCATCTTTCCCTCAAGACGGCATGGACATTTAGGCAGGCCCGAGCCCCAGTATTATATCACTTTCTATCCCAACTCTCACTTTTCATTTTTAGTGATTTTGTTTGACTTTTATGTTATGTGTTTTGTGCTTGGGTGTTTGTTTAATCATTCGACTAACTATTCGCATGATAATTGATTCGACGTTTTCCTTTTTCCTCGTATTGATATGTATAATAGCAATGCGGACATTGCTTACTTTTGTGTGTGTGTGTGGGGGGGGGGGGGGGGGGGGTTGATAGTCTATGCATGCGTAGTCGTTTTGGTCGAATGGTTCTGTTTGAGTCTTTCTTTGTGACGACATACAAATCAACCAATTGTTTATGTTGACGTATGTTGAAATTATTCCCATGCTTATTTGTGTTTGTACTGGCTTGCCTGTCGGAATCATGTATTATGTGATATATTGTTAGAGTCTTTTGAGCTTGTTTAAATGCAAGGATTTTCAAAAAATACTTATATATATTTATTTAAAACAACACTTGGTCGTTAGCAGTTTTGCGAAGTTCTTAAAACTCGATCTTCTTGTTTTCAAAAGTTTGAATAAAACCCTAGTAAGGATCCTTGTGTGTTTATCAACATTTCATGCTGTGATTCGATAAGAGTTTTGAGAAGTCCCTAAAGTCGCATGTGTATATATTTGGTTTTGGAAATGATGATAGGCACACATCACTTTTAACGGCGGTTTTTTTAAGCTTTTAACGGCGGTTTTTGAACCGCCGTAAATAATCATGAATTAACGGCAGTTTCTTAGGGATTTAACGGCGGTTTGTGAACCGCCGTAGAATGCAGCATTTTTACGGCGGTTTTTTAAAAATACCTTCTAGAAAGCCTTTATTCCAGAACAGACTATTTACGACGATTCTGGAAAATACCTTCTAGAAAGTAGTAAAAAAATTAAAAAAAAAAATGAAAATACAAATTAAATACAAATACAATTATAAAAAACTAATACTCTCAGTAAAAATAAACCATATTTTCTATTAAAACGATGAGTAAGTACAAAGTTTAGTTCAAGCCACGACGAACAGATATAAATCGAGAAACTTATTAAGATGAGTAAGTTTTTATGTGGGGGAAAAGAAGTAGAAAATAATAAAAGCTCAACAACTCTAATTACACTCCACCAATGAACAATGTATAAAAATTACAAAGAGCTGTCTTAACATCCACTGTGGTAAGTAAATTAAATCACTCATTATCAGAAGCAATTACAAATGAGTTCTCCAACACCTGCACTCTTCCTCAAACTCTATGAGCCAGCGGAAAATTAGTTTAAATCAATTCTGTTCACAAATACGTATGGTTATAATTCAGAAATTAATGGCAAAAGAAAATAATGGGTCACTTCAGTTCCAATCAAGAAATATACTCAGAAATTAATTGTAAAACACATATTCCATGCACCCAAACTGCAAATAAAGATAATTAGCTAGGTCAAAAAAAAACTCATACCTAACGATATTGTCGTCTTTGTTAATCTACGAGAGGGAGAGAGAAATCAATAATAAAGAAAATCGTAACAAATGTGATATTAAATAGATGTCATAAGATACTGAAATACCTCAAGAGATGTTAGCTTTCTGAGGCTTATATCTAATATAGCCTCTGCTTGCTTGTCAGTCAAGCTGAACTCTGCAACAACAATAAAAGTTTTAAAAATATTCATTTGATAAATGAAAAAACAGAACTTCGATTAGTATATTACACATCTTAGAAGAATTCACAGCAAAAAACTGCCTTCTATGAAACAATTTCTGAATTACATGCAATCGTACCACAATGAAGAATGAGTATTGATTTAGTTCAATTCCATGGCAATCACCTATCTAGCTTGACTATGACACATATATGCCCAACTTGTCTGAATTTACATTTAATTTGAAGGATCATAGGAGTTCATTTATCCACTCAAGGGATCACATACAATACAACCGCAAAATCTTGTTTGAATTTACACTTACGCACGTTAAACAATTTACAAAATCTTGTCATCCTAATGATATGAGACTGGTTGCTAATTATATTAAGTTCAATAAGTTTGTTTCATAAAATCTTAAGATTGCTCTCAATTTCTCAGCTTGATCATATGAGTTATAATGAAGGTAGTTCCTCAGTAACAGATTCAAAAGGATTCAAAAGGTAGTCCCTCATGGAATAAAACCTAAACCTTGGGTAGTTTTTGTAATTCTCCCTAAATACAAGTCTGGTGTATTATAGAATAAGAATTGCCTAAAGTAGAAAATAAAATAATTTTAAGTAGTTAATGCTAAATATGTGTACCTTTGGTTCGATCTGAAGATGTTGTAGTAGCAGTCGAGTCGGATAAAATTTTGCTATTCATATTATTACTATCACCAGCTAGCAAAATTCCAGATGTTGTTACCATATATGAGAGGTCGGTGACGGGGCACGCTTGTACTGCGGCTAATTCGTTTAACCATTGATCGTCCGAATGCTTTTTCTTATAAAGCTCCTTGAAATCAACGCACGCGCGACTCTACACGACGACACAAAACAAAAATTGGGTTATTATTATTATTATTAATTTATTTTACTTAAAGCCAGCTAGATAGAATTGAAATCACTTAAACTATTACAGCGTTGACTCGTTAAAGAATCAAATTTAATTTTTTATGTTGTTCAGTTATTGTGTACAGACAGGGACACAACAAGCAAACTGCATGACTCTCATGTGCCTAGAAAGATATCTAATAAAAAAAAGAGGAAAAAGAAAAAAAAACCTCAGACGTGAGGCGCCGAACGCGTCAGCAAAGCATATGAGATCATCAATGGTGTCGATCTCATACCCCTCCACGACTGCGCGTGCATAAGCCATAACTTGCTCTTTCTGTAGTAATGCTTTACGAGAAAAAAAACAAGGAATGAACGCATTGCGCTCTTTCAGAAATGTTAGCTTGCTCTGTAGTAATGCTTTACGGGAAAAAAACAAGGAAACGGACAGGAGATAAGAAAAATAAGCCCAGGTCAAATTCATAATTACTTTAAACCTAAGATTCTAAATGTCCAACACGCGATAGAAGCTAACACAAATGTTGGGGTAGGATGATTTTTTTTCCAAAAATGAAACCTACATTAAACTCCAAAAAGAAGTCTTTCAACTCCTTCAGTATTATTATAAAAACTATAAATATTCCTTTCTAAAAACACTCATGCATACACACACATATATATGTGTGTGTGTTCCAATTATAACAAATATCTACATATATCTGCATACAAATATCTACATATACATAAATAAATATCCAGATATGTACATCTTCCAGTCATTGCATTAATACAAATATATGTGTCTCATTATTCATCTTAATAAKATGGTAATRCATAACAWACAAAACAAAAATCAATAWCAAAAAATACTGAACAAAAYATATATAAGGGAGAAAAATATCTACCGTATAAAGTGTCACCCATTTCCCCAAACCCTATTTCAGAAACTACAAAACAACACCAAGCACTGAGTCCRTTTCTTCAACATGCTTTCATTGTTTATATATACATACCAAATGTGTACTTTCCTCCTCCAATCGATTTACTCATTGCTTTAAAATATACATTTGGTGTGCATCTGACGTGAAAGTGAAACAACAACTTGAAGTGAAGGTCTTATATAGTGGTTATTCTTAAAATGGTCTATRTGCATTGTCATACTTCCAGTAGCCACAAACCCAAMTRCACGATGGACCTAACTTAAGGAACTAACTTTAGGAAGTCACAAGTTAACAAAATGAAAAATCAAAACCAAACAAACTCGAGCACAGCAATGAAATCAAAATCCTCCCAGCCTCAAAAATGATTTTGCTTGAATCTGGAGGATCATATAATTAGAAATTGAACAAAAAAGCTTATTGAGTTAGATAATTTGATAATATTTTTATTGTTCAAGTTTAGCTTTTCTAAACATTGACTATCATAGAATTGAAGTAGAATTGAAGCAGATACTATAAATTCGAAAGCTATTCTCGATTCCCAAAAGAAGTTGATATCTGTTCACAGAACCCTAATTATTTGTCAAAGGATATTGGAATAAAGAGAAAAAATAAATAATTCGGGAATTAGGGCACGCGTAAATAAAAGGAAAACCATACAAACAGTGAGAGGAATGGCACAAAATCGAGAGCTCTTAGGATCCAGGGACGTGATATTGGCAGCCATTGCAGATGAGATCAATGCCGACGGGTTAATGCAGGAGACGAGTGTCGATCTTGTGGTGACCTTCGCGGAGGCCGCTACCAGGGGTTTCTGAAATCATTGTTCCGTGGGGCCCAATGATTGTCGGGCTGCGGACTCTGTCGCTGGAAACCACCGTGAATCGTGGATGTCGCGAGGGCTCTGATAGCGAAGAAGGGGGGGGGGGGGGTTAAGGTTAGGGTTTTGGGAAGTGAGATGAAGGGGAGAGGGGGTTTACCTTGCCGCGATAAGAGG
>BMAC01001675.1:60394-71369 GCA_014905375.1 Phtheirospermum japonicum
GGGTGGTTGACTCGCACGTATTTGTCATGATTTTGTATATTTGGCTAGTATTTTAGTTAGATTTATTGTTAATTTTGGTATAAGTTGGATAGATTGAGCATATTTTCGTATTTATGTATCTCCGACTTATTTCACCATGTTTTACATTTAATTTAGGTATTTTAAAGTCTTTCGGTCTTAAGGTGGACGAATGTGGGCCCGTGAGTGGAGTTTCAAAGAAATTGGGCCCCGATTTGGTATATTACAGCTGACACTGGGTATGTCATCCACACTAGGTTACCCAGTGTCAGAATTTGTCTGGCAGAAAGATCCATCCGATCGGATTGGGAGACCATCCGATCGGATATAAGCGTTACAAACTCGGATTTTGTGGAGATTTTCAGTTACGGAAGGGGTATTTGAAGGCTACAAAAGGCCAAGAACTCAGCCACATTCAGGGAACATACACAACCCATCCATAGACCAATAACCCCTCGTCCAATTCGTGACAAAACCGGGCCGAGAAGAAAACCTCGAACCTCTTGGGGATGACAACCCATGAGTGTTCCTGAATCGTTTTTCATTTTATCTTTCTTCTCCAGATCAAAACCTTAGTTTCCAATTAAAACTTTAGTTTTCAGATTTTAGATAGATGTTAGATTAGCTATCGTTAATCGTTGGAATTGGAAGTTCGTGACAAGCTTCCAGAATTCCAGCGTGGTTCATCTTATCTCCGGACTAGCTGGAGTTGGCAAGGATTTCATCATAGTGATAAGCACTTTTCTCCAAATTTGGTAATCTCTAAATTAGTTCTCATTGGTCCATTTTGATTTTCAATAATCTTGTTTGCATATTGTGTTTGGATTATTCGTTTGAATCATTTATGTTTGGATTATTGTGAATCATTTGGTGAAGAATTATTTTGGTTAACTAGTTGATTTCTATTATCGTGATTTGGATGTTTTGATTGGGTTTGTGATATCGGATTTTTCAATGGTTGCTAATTAGAATTTACGGGTCTAGTGCCTGGAATCGTTTGAAACCATCACTTAGAATTATCAGGCGTTTAATCTAGACGTAGACTAAGTGTTCGATGAAATACCCAAGTGGTCGTGGAGACGATTCCAAGGCCCTAGACTCCATTTTATTAATCTTTTAAAAAAAGCTTTTTGATTTCATTTTAAAATTCATTGTTAAGACTTTTATAAACTTTAGTTAAGTTCTTGCATAGAGATTGACTCTCTCTTTGCAAGATTAGCTTTAAATTGCTCGTAGTATAAATCTTATTTCTTCTTTTTAGTTATTACGATTCTCAAACCAAAACCCTTTTGTCCGCGTGTTTAGCGTAACATTTTGTTATTTTCTCATTCGTAAAAACAAACACAAAAACTATTTTCGATTAGTCTTCCTCGAGAGATCGACTCGAGTTAACTTGCCAGTCTACAAGTGACCCCGTTCTCTTGTGGGCGAACTTAAACCTTTCAAAAGTAGACGCGCACTGTCTAACTAGATTTTAATTTTGAAAGGAACACAAAAGTTCGGATTTACGAACAAACCAATAAAGCATGGGGTGGTTGACTCGCACGTATTTGTCATGATTTTTGTATATTTGGCTAGTGTTTTAGTTAGATTTGTTGTTAATTTTGGTATAAGTTAGATAGATTGAGCATATTTTCGTATTTATGTATCTCCGACTTATTTTACCGCATTATATGTTTATTTTAGGTATTTTGTAGTCTTTCGATGCTAAGGTGGACGAGTGTGGGCCCGCGAGTGGAGTTTCAAAGAAATTGGGCCCCGATTTGGTATATTACAGCTGACATGGGTATGTCATCCACACTGGGTAACCCAGTGTCAGAACTTGTCTGGCAGAAAGATCCATCCGATCGGATTGGGAGACCATCCAATCGGATGTAAGCGTTACAAACTTGGATTTTGTGGAGATTTCCGGTTACGGAAGGGGTATTTGAAGGCTACAAAAAGCCATGAACTCAGCCACATTCAGAACAATCAGGAACACCATCCATAATCTATCCATATATGAATAACCCCTCATCCGATTTGTGACAAACCGAGACGAGAAGACATTCTCGAACCTCTTGGGGATGAAAACCCAAGAGAGTTCTTGAATCGTTTTTCATTTCATCTTTCTTTTCCAATTCAAATATTTAGTTTTTCAAACCTCAGATAGATATTAGATTGATAATTGCTGCTCGGACATTGGACGTGGACTAGCTTTGATTCGTGCGCTTCCTAGTTTGAACGTTGACAATTTCCATTTCCATTTAGTAAGCTTTCTGTTTCTTTCATTTTACCATTTCAATTTATATTTCGTTTGATTATGAGTTTCTTGTTGGGTTGTTATGCTTGACGTTGTTAGTTAAGTTTCATTTTATCATATTGAACTTGTTGATGATACTCTTGTGTTCGATTCTATTTTAATTGTTGATAGATTTTATTTGTTCTCTATTTTCTTGTTCAATCATGATTAATTCTTGCTTTGAGTCTGTGATTTGGATTTGTCGATGGTTTTTAATTAGAATTTACTGGTCTAGTTCCGTGAATCGTTTAGAACCATCACTTGGAATTATCGGGCGTTTAGTCTATACGTTGGGATTGACAACCCCAACTCGTAGACTAAGTGTTCGATGAAATGCCCAAGTGGTCGTGGTGACGATTTCAAGGCCCTAGAATCCCATTTTATTAATCTTTTAAAAGTTGAAATTTGTTATTAAATCTTTATAAACTTTAATTAAAGTTCTTGCATAGAGATTGACGCCCTCTTTGCAAGATTGGTTTTTAAATAGCTTATAACATAAATCAGTACTTTTAGATATAAAAGTTCTCAAATCAAAACCCCTTTGTCCACGTGTTTAGCATAGCAATTTTGTTATTTTCTCATTCGTAAAAACAAACACAAAAATTATTTTCGATCAGTCCTCCTCGAGAGACCGACTCGAGTTAACTTGCCAGTCTACAAGTGACCCCGTTCTCTTGCGGGCGAACTAAACCCTTTCAAACATAGACGCGTGTTTGCTTAACTGTATTTTAATTTTGAAAGGACACAAAAGTTCGGATCAGAGAACGCTGGAGAAGGGTGGTGTCCCCCTGGACAACAGATATGTTGTCCCTCACAATCATCGACTGTTGATGAAATATGGTGCCCACATCAATGTGGAATGGTGCAACCAATCAAGGTCTATTAAGTATCTGTTCAAGTATGTCAACAAGGGTCACGATCGTGTGACCGCTGCTTTCTATCAGAACACTGTGACTCTGACAAACTCATTGACAAAGTGATCATGTACTACGACTGCAGGTATGATTCTTCGTGTGAGGCGGCATGGAGGTTGGGTTTGGAACTGTAGTATAAGTACCCTCTGGTCACGCATCTCAGCTTCTATCTGGAAAATGAACAGAGCATTTTTTATGAAGAGAACGAGGATATAAAGGATGTCCTGGATAAAAAAATAGTGAAGGAAAGCATGTTCCTTGAATGGATGGAAGCAAATAAGATATATCCTCAGGCGAGACTTCTGACGTATGCAGAGGCACCCTCCGAGTTTGTATGGGATAAGTATGCAAGTAAGTGGAAGCTCAGGCAATGCATTCTGTGTGCTGGTAGGTTGTATTACGTTCCCAAAGGCTGTGGGGATAATTACTACCTGAGGTACTTGCTTACTGTTGTCCGCGGAGCTACTTGCCATGCAGACTATAAGAAGAACGATGGTGTTCAGCTTGTGTCGTACCATGAGGCCTGTTATGCATGGGGTTTGTTGGAAGACGATAGGGGGTACATTGATGGCATCACCGAAGCAAGTGAGTGGGCCTCCGCTTACTCTCTCAGTTGTATTTTTATGTCACTGTTGTCGGCCGATACTCTTACTAGGCCCGAGGATGTGTGGGACAAGAGTTGGCAGGTTCTTTCGGAGAATGTGCTCTACAGGCAACATCTGATATTTAAAAGTCCAGGTGAATGCACGTGGTTGTGTGTAATGAATCGTGATTATAATTTGTTGAATCTACTATATTAGTTATTGTTATTGTGTTTGTGTGTGATGTAACCTAAACGTGTGTTGTTACTTGGCAGGACTGAATTTGAGTGAGTCTCAGATAAAGGATTAAGCTTTGGTAGAGATTGAGAAATTACTGAGGCGTCAAGGTAAGAGCCTGCGCGATTATGATTCCATGCCGTTCCCGGAAACCTATGGTAGCTGTGTTGGTCACAGTAGATTGATCCAGGATGAGTTGAACTATGATCGTAAGGCGTTGTTTGCTGAGCATGCCGAACTTCTCTCGAAAATAACGAGTGAGCAGAAAGGTGTGTACTCCAAGATAATAAGTGGGGTCGAGTCCGATGGTGGTGCTATGTTCTTCGTGTATGGCTATGGAGGTACGGGAAAAACGTACCTGTGRAGAACTCTATCCGCTAGGTTGAGGTCTGAGGATCATATCGTGCTGAATGTGGCATCGAGCGGCATAGCATCTCTGCTTTTGCTAAACGTACCTGTGAAGAACTCTATCCGCTAGGTTGAGGTCTGAGGATCATATCGTGCTGAATGTGGCATCGAGCGGCATAGCATCTCTGCTTTTGCCTGGTGGAAAGACCGCGCACTCCCGATTCGGTATCCCTCTGAACCCGCACAAAGGGTCGGATTATAATATTAAGAAAGGCACCCCGCTCGCGGAATTGGTGATTCGTTGCAAACTCATAATATGAGACGAGACTCCAATGATGCACAAGCAGTACTTTGAGACTGTTAATAAGAGCTTACAGAATATAATGGAGGATATAAATTCGACCAACAGGCACATGCCATTTGGTGGAAAGACCGTTGTGATTGGTGGTGACTTTCTCCAGATATTGTTTGTTGTCCCCAAGGGCAGCCAGCAACAAATAGTGAATGCGCTGCATGTGTTGAGGCTGACTCAGAACATGAGGCACCAGAGTCTCGGTGGCGGACAAGAACGTGCTGAGTTGGAGGAGTTCTCTGATTGGACTTCCGGTATTGGAGATGGAAAGATAGGAGGACCGAACGACGGTTGTGCTGCAATAGAAATTTCAGATGATATCCTCCTCCGATATTCGGGCGACCCCATTGCGGTTATTGTTGAGGATACATATTCGATGTTTAGAGACTCTATTGATGACCTGATGTTTCTGAAGGATAGAGCCATATTGGCCCCGACTCTCGATGTTATGGACTCTGTCAATGAGTACATGAACACTTTGAACTCGAGCGAGGGGTACACCTACCTGAGTTCGGTCAGTGCCTGCAAATCCGACGGTGTGAATGACTTCTTGAGTGATTTGCACACGCCTGAATTCTTGAATGGTATAAAGTATTCTGGTGTGCCCAATCACGAATTGCATCTGAAGGTGGGGACTCC
Organism: Phtheirospermum japonicum; assembly: GCA_014905375.1. NCBI lineage: Eukaryota > Viridiplantae > Streptophyta > Magnoliopsida > Lamiales > Orobanchaceae > Phtheirospermum > Phtheirospermum japonicum. The sequence continues at coordinate 65,765 of BMAC01001675.1, forward strand.
TGTTATGTTATTGAGAAACATAGACCACTCAATGGGATTGTGTAACGGGACGAGATTGGATATTACAAGACTTTCCACGCACGTCTTTGAATGCAAAATTCTAACCGGTGCAAAGGCGGGCGAAAAGGTGTTGCTTCCCCGGATGAGTTTAACGCCTTTCGACATTAGGATACCTTTCAAGTTTCAACGAAGGAAATTTCCGCTCATGATTTCATATGCTATGAAATAAATAAGAGTAAGGGTCAATCGCTCTCGAACGTCGGCCTTTATCTGAAGAATCCCGTGTTCAGTTATGGTCAGTTATATATTGTAGTGTCGCGTGTCACCCATCGAAAGGGGTTGAAGATATTAGTTTGTGGTGATGACGATTCGGGATAGAACATGACCAATAATGTAGTATACAAAGAAGTAATTAATAACGTATAATTTTATCATTCATGTATGTAGTGTGGATTCGGTTTATAATTTATGAAGGGTAGATTTTTTAGTTATTTTTCACAATCTCTCTATATTTATTTATATCTTCATATAGTAAATAATAATAAAAATAATATTAATACAAATTAGATTTCTATATTTAACTTCGCATCGATATAAAAAACACTACTTGTATTAATTGTTGTTGGATAATGTTATATTTTCAAAATTTTCCGATCATCGAATTACTAATTTCCAACTATTTTCAAACATTCTAACATTATTTCAAATATAATATTACTAATTTCCAACTATTTTCAAACATTCTAACATTATTTCAAATATAATCTATTAATTTCACGATATCTAAATTTCGTTCGTGTTTTACGAACGATCAACCTAATATATTTATACCATTTCACTCTAATATATAGGGTTGATTTACGGTGTTCACTCATCCACACTTATTTTATCTAATGGTTAAAGTTATCCGAGAGTATTCACCCAATAGTCTATTAGATTTTTACTAGAGAAGTTGGTACAAGCTTCCTATACTCTACAAATTTAATATACTTGTGGACCTTAATTAATATGTTGCTTAAATACTGGTGGACCAAATTATTTTTTAGAATTTATTTTTCTTATAATTTGACACATATAATATTAACATTGATATATTTAAAAAAAAAATGGTATAGTAATATCATTGTTATTCCTCACAAGTGCAATTGACAATCTTATTAGACATAAGTATTGGAGCCTAATTTTATGTGTTTCATTCATTTATCCCATTAATTTTCATTTTTAATGGACTATCAATTTTTAGGTGCATTAATTAATAGATGACACGAACTATATTTCACGTCAACGATATTTGATTTTAAGAGTCGGCCGAAGATGAACTATGAATTGACATTTAATTTTAAGAGTCGAACGAAAATAAACGATGAATTTATATTTTTTTTCTCCGCTTTGCATCTTTATCTGAAAACTGGAGAATTTGATTTTTAAGAAATTAGCAATAAAAGGATTTACAATTTTTATTTTAGGTATAATGGGCCCGGTTCTTATTTCAGGTATAATAATCTATAAGAAAGTTTCTTAAAACTTTTTCTACTTCTTCACCGTTTGATAGCCCAAATTTATATATTTTGATTTTTTTTTAGCATTTCTTACAAGTTGTTTAGAAGCTATATCCACCGTTGCTTGTATTCCAGTAGTTTTTTTTTTTTTTTTTTTTAATTTCATTTAAGGTTATAATCTATTTTAATATTAAATATAATCGCACTTCAGAAAAAAAGTTAATTACAAATGGATATTGACTATGGGTCTATTCCCTAGATAATTATCGAGAGAATTATTTAGGGAAGGGAGTATCAACGGATTCATCGAGGGATGTGTTTCTCGATGATTATGCGTTGGTGTAACCTCGATATATATTTATTTCATTTACCACCACAATTGCCTAAAAAAGAGAATTCAAACCCTTTTTTTATATTATTATTTATAAAAAATTTCATTAAATTATCGATGGAATAACAATCCCTCGTAAAATTTATATAAAAGATGATGCTAATTTATCGAGCGATTTGAAATACACAAGTAATTTTAGGATGAAATTAATTCTTTTCAATGTTAAAATTACCTAGGATCAAATCTCCAGCTAAATTTACAATCAAATTTAACTGTCATGGCAGCGGTCGCGACCAGCTGCTGCCGAACAACTCGGGTAGCATTCGACATGGTTGTTAAAATTACGATTTGAATCATAAAATCGTACGATTTCACGATTCAAATACACATCTTCGATCAAAATCATAAGCAAAATCGAAATCACTTAGAATTGTAATTGTATCGTATAGAATCACATAAATTTTACGATTCAAATATACCTCTTCGACCAAAATCGTAAGTAAAATCGAAATCAAGTAGAATTGTATTTGAATCTTAGCAGAATCGTATAAAATCACACAGAATCGTGTAGAATCTAATCGTAAGATTATAATGAGCAATGAATTTTTGCATTTTTTTTTTTAAATTTGGCTTGTGTTAATAAGTACAAAAAAGGGGCTCTGACTTGGTTTTTTCTAATTGTAGATAGCCCTTATTTATCATTAAATTGTGTAATAATTCAATTACATCCATCCATTTGATCATCTTTCGCTGATTTTATTTTATTTTTCTAATTTGGAGAACCGAGTTTATTTTTACTTGTCCATTGATTTGTTGTTCTTCAAGAAACAAGGTGGCCTAGGAACCGATTATACATCCTTACATAACCAATGATACAACCAACGTAGAAACAAAAAAAAAAAATCATTTTATTCAGAGAGTTTGTACGAATTTTTCTATAGAACCAGATAGGGCTCCATTACGAAACCCTATATAACACATGAAATTCATCTCACTTTGTATATATATTAAAAATTAGAACGAATTTATGTTGATGGTTCTAATATAACAATTATACTCGGAGGTATCACATCCATTTTCCATCAAAGAGATTATAAGTTAGACAACCTGTATATTCAACTAAGAAGAGCTAATAGGAACTTATGGATAATTACAAGAACTTACACATGAGGTTTGGACCAATCACAAAAAAAAAAAATTATTTTTTTGAAATTACAAATTATTTTTTAAAAATTTGATATCCTTTCCACTAATCTATATGACGTTAGGATGATCAATGACGGCGAGTTACAAATTCGTGTCACCTTAATGGTAGGTATACAAAGATATCAAGTTTTTAGGATAGATAATTTCTCTTGTTTTTTCATCATTTTATTTGTAGTTATGTTAAACGTAATTATCCCTATAATTTATTTGAGTTCAAGAATTAAGAAGTGGAAATTTAAGATTTTATTTTTATTTTACCAATTTGAAAACCTATTATAATTTTATGATTTTATTTCACGAAGGTGTTTTTAACGGTGAATGTGGGATGAATTAGACCACGGCATGGTGGTCATTGGATGGTACAACTCATCATGTTATAAATTTACTTTTTTGTAATTTAAAGTCTTGTATTTCTTGTGTCACTAATAATTGCATCAATTTAGTTGATGTTCAAAATAGTTTACAGGTTTTTCACTTGATGGAGAAGCATACCATTTTGTAAAAATTTGCGATTATTTTATAGAATTGTGAGTTTGGTTATAATTTGGGTTTATTTTGGTCATATTGAAATTGTTAGCTTGAATGCCATACGACGAGTCATATCCAATATCACGTCATGTACCAACACACATCCAATATTACCTAGACACCAACATGAAATGTTTAAATGAATAATAAATGTTTTATGCCATATAATTCAAAATGTGCTTTAGTCCCATAATAAGAAATAAGATGGTTGAATACCACTTCGGAAAATCACACACAATATATCCTTAACAAGAACTCAAGAAAATGGAACATTATGCAAAATCACACCAGAACAAAAATCCCTCAAACATACACTAGAAAAATAATGATTAGGCAAAATCAAACTAGAAAAAACAAACTCAAAAAATTCAAAACTTATGCCCTGATCAATTGCGATAATAAACGAGTCAAGATCATACTCTCTAAAGTTGGCTTGGTTGTTTTGCTTATGCCCTGATCATAATCTAATTGATTTGCGAAATCCCTTTTAACTCAATTAATCTAAATATCTCTCCATTAAAAAAATAAATAATCCTGACCATCCCCTCACAATATCTTATAAGCCTGTTTTCCATTACACCACCATGTATGATATTTTCAATGTCAAGATTGTAGCTTCATTAATATCAGCTAAACAATTTAAAAAAAAATCCTTACATGCTAAAAATATGAAATATGCCCATTACATTACCGAAATACAATAAACATATATACCATAAAAATTGGAGTGTGCATCCCATCTTTGCCAAGTAATCGATTTTGCATCCCATCTTTGCTATGGAATTGACTTTGCAGCCTAATTCGATTGATTTTTTTTTTTAATAAGTTGGGTCAAGTGGTTGGAAAGTAAAAGGTAAATTTCAAATAACTTAAGAGGTTTAGGGTTCGAATTATTGTCAACACCCTTCTAAAAGGTTAGTGATACCACTTGAGCTACAAGCTCATGGTATGGGGATTTGAGGTTTGTAGAGTTCAAATTAGGGTTCAATTTGGCAATTGCAGAAAGGCGTATTAAACCCTAACTCTTGAGATGATTGGTCCCGTTCGTTTCTATCGAGAATCTAACCGAGGATGTAGTACATTTGATGCCAAAAGTGAACTTTGGGTACTGAATTTGATATTCGATGAACAATGGGTACTAAATATGAAATTATAGCATACTTTAGGTATGAAAAATGAATTTTTCCCATCTTAATAATATATTAGATGAACAATGGGTACTAAATATGAAATTTAGCATACTTTAGGTATGAAAAATGAATTTTCCCATCTCAATAATATATTAGAAGGGAAAATCAGATAATTAAATTTAAAGGGACATATTAGACATTTACAATTAATTTAAGTATTTACAAGATTAAATAATATTTCACTACTTGATACATGGCATTTAGTACCTGCAGACAGTTAAGTACAGCGGTATCTGTCCATAGAAAGACCCCTCTAACTTCCGCCCAACTACGGCAAATTATTAGTTGGACCCGAGTGCACCTTATAAGGTGCACCCATTCTCACATATAAAAGTCAACTTACACATTTACACGCGCCTTTCTTTATTTTTTTTTCTGAGTGTTTCAATTTCACACGCGCCCTTCTCCATTTCTTTCCCCATCGCGTTTCTCCATTTCTTTCTTCAATCTGAACAAAATCCGAATCGATTGCTTCTGATAAACAATCGATCAGCGGCGAGTAATCCGATTAACAATCGATCAGCGGCGGTGAACTGGCGAGAACCCGACAAATTACTACAATCGATTAGCGGCGAGTAATCCGAGTAATCCGATTGCTTCTGATAAACAATCTGCTTAACAATCATCCATTATCGGCGAATCGATTGCTGCTGTACAAATTCTTTCAATTCTAAATGGACTTGAATCTGTTACAAGTTCCAATCGACGTGAATCGGATCGAGGGTAAGTTATTTTTTGAAATTGATTTATTTTCGTATTGAATTAGGTTTAAACTATTTCTATTTTTATTGCTGTAGCTATTCCGATTTGTGTTTCTTCTGCAATTATTTCCGGTTTCTGGGAATGGTGGG
>BMAC01001677.1:20315-39266 GCA_014905375.1 Phtheirospermum japonicum
TATTTCAATTTGGTTTAAAATTCAGTGTGCTTCGTCAAAATGTTTCTTTTGGATAAAATAATGCATAGGTTCATGATTGCTCCTTATCAATTGGTAAAAAAAAATAAAAAATAATAATAAGAAGAAGAAGAAGAAATTAATTTCAAGCAGGGCCTTTTAGAAATAATTGGCTTTGTAAAATTTATACAACTAGAATATAATAAATAGAAACTTCATTTTATTTAATGAAATTATCTGCTCGAATATTTCTTGAGCTCAGGCCAAAACTGTGTATGGTGTCCCGTTCTCAGTCGATGAGAAGAAAGACATCAAATTCATGATCCAAAGAAAATTGGCTATTTTTCAACTACAGCTTTAACTCTTGCTTGCTTTTCTCTTTCCAAGTCTGGTTATGAACTTGTTGTTTACTYCTCCCATGCATYTATTGCCTTCGTGTCGATTTTAGCGTAGAACGGTTATGAAAGACCRACAACATTAATGACAACTCGACACTTATCATTGTATAACAGTACAAGTGTCACTCTGGTGTTTCATAAAGCTGCATRCTTCTTCCTTTGTACATGCATAGATATAGAGTGGGCCAAGGACTCAGTCTATAATTTGTTTCAGGTTATCGAGTTGATCTATAAGGATGAAGGCACTAATACTTGYTGGGGGTTTTGGCACTAGATTGAGGCCATTGACTCTAAGTGTGCCCAAGCCACTTGTTGATTTTGCTAACAAGCCCATGATTTTGCATCAGGTATAATATTTCAGTTGAGTGCGTATTTGTATCTTTATATCCTCATTATAATTTTCAGTTTTCATGTTGACAATTTTATTTGGCGTCGAAACAGATCGAAGCACTCAAAGCTATTGGAGTGACCGAAGTGGTCCTTGCTTCAGAAATCATTTTTCAGGTGTTTGAATCCGGAAGATCTTGACTTGATGCTACATGGGAGCGAGAATGAGATTTCTGTAAATGATTGGAAAGCACATACGGAGTACAATGAATTGAAATCTACTGATGTTCAGATATTCTGGTTTTGGAAGGTATGTTACTGGGTTTCTTTCTTTCATTTTTTTGTCATTTCTTTTTTTAAATATGAAATACATCAATATGTGGTTCTGTCGCGCTAATTAATTTATTTATTTTTTCATTTGTTGATAACATCAACATATATATATCTTCATGCAATCTCCAGATATTCATCTAAATTTTTTWGGATTAATTGAGTGCATGTGGTTCTTGGAGCATAATTGTGTCTGTTACCTTTCTTTTTTAGGGTTAATTAATTGCGTGAAAATTCAAACTTGGAGGTTTTTGTAATTTTCAAAACATTTTATTTGTTTTTGGAATTTAGTTTACTAAAAGAATTGTTAAGTTTTACAAAGTGCTCTAAACTATAAAGCCTGAAATTACAAAGTACTCTAAACTATAAAGTCTGAAATTATGTATTTTCTTAATTAATGAACAAATTGTTGATTTTCCTTCAATAGATAAATCTCTTGAGTGAACTTTTTTTCTTTTGAGAGGTTAGTGTTTGTGTTCCTCTTAAGTTGATATTCTTTCAATAGTTAAATTTATTGAGTTTGAAATTGTACTTGGTTTTCATGAATAGGTTTCTCGAAAGCAAAGATGATATTGCATTACCAAGGATGCGATCGAGAGGCCCAGATTGTACGTCATGAAGCCTCAAAGGATGATATTTCGCACGAAGCCCCTATTTGGATTGATCACCATGTATAGGGTGTGCAATATTTTGGAGTGTAAGAAACATACTATTTGTGGATAACTTGAATGGTAACAAAATAGGTACTCATCGACTTTTGTGGTGATTGTGTATTATGTTATTAATGACATGTGTTGGTGATCTTGGGATTATATAAATGAAATGTGTTTTGTGTATTATGGTGATTGTGTATTATTGTTATTAATGACATGTGTTGGTGATCTTGGGATTATATAAATGAAATGTGTTTTGTGATTTAATTAGGTACTTGATATATGAGCAGGAATGGAAAAGGAAATATAAATATAAATCTGGAATGAAATTCCAGCTTTGTAAAAATCTAGAACGGTTATCAAAAAACCGTTCTAGAAAACAAAGATTCTAGAACGCCTGTTTTTGGAGACGTTGTGGAAAGTATACTTTCGAGAACGCCTATTTTCGCAGCGTTCTGGAAATATTTTCCAGAACGCCAGTTTTAGAGGCGTTCTGGAAAGTATACTTTCAAAAACGCCTTTTTTGGAGATGTTCTCGAAAGTTCACTTTCTAGAACACCGCAAAAAACAGGCGTTCTGGAAAATGCTGTAACCACATCCATGATGCCATCTTACATGTACTTTCTAGAACACCGCAAAAAACAGGCGTTCTCCAAACAGTCGTTCTCGAAAGTTTACTTTCCAGAACGCCGCGAAAAACAGGCGTTCTGGAAAGTAAACTTTCGAGAACGACTTAAAAAGGGACGTTCTGGAAAGTATATTTTCCAGAACGTCTTCAAAAAGGACGTTCTGGAAAGTTATTTTCCAGAACGGGCGAAACCTGTAAAACCGACTTTCTAGAACGGCTAAATTTTTTTTAAGAATGTCTCGGAAAAACGTTCTTGAAAGTCTGACAATCAAGAACGCCTCAGCAGGGCGTTCTTGATTGTCAGACTTTTAAGAACAGCTCCATACATAACGCCTCAGCAGGGCGTTCTTAATTTGCAGAAAAAGGCGTTCTTAAAAGCTGTTTCTGCACTAGTGATTTAGGTATTCATTAGCCTTTTATGTAATTATGGAACTGTGTAATTGGTACCCTATATAAAGGTCCCCTTGATAATGAGAACCATAATCTTTCTCCGCCTCTCTTTTTCTTCAGTATTTTCTGCTTTACTTTTACAAGTTATTAGCATGAGATTGCTCTTGAATTTTTGAAGGTACAATCGGACAAATCAAATTGTTTTATTAGAAAAAAAAAGGAAACTGCATTTGACAGAGTCGAACCCGGGTCCTTGAGGACTTATGTTTTCATACGCCCAATCTTATACCACTGCACTGCTTGTATTCTTTGTTTGTATTTTACTTCTTTTAATATCAGTTTGTTATCTGCTGCTTTTAATTACTAAACTAAAATCTTTTCAATACATCATATGTGATTATATATATATATATATATATATATATATATATATATATATATATATATATATATATATATATTCCTGGTGCATAATTTAATCATATTTATATGCATATGCTCTTGATAATGAAAATTCATGAATAATACAAAATAATATAAACTTGTCATGTGATAAAGGTGCTTTCACAAAGCATCGAAAAACGTGATATATGGCCTACGATCTCAGAATCTATTTCATATTCTTGAAAAATAAAAATTATAAATCATTATAATTACGCAATTCATATATCTCCAATCTTGTTTTATTACAGATGGTTGAACCCACTCGTCCCGAATTTGAAATATTGGATTCAGAAGGAACTCAGTACCATCGTTGGGTTTCTGATGTGGAAACTACTTTCATGGGAAAGGATTTCACATCCACGATCATACCATCCACCGATCCAACAGACAAAGATTCGTCTTATAAAATTAAAGCCAAATCTCTAATATTTTTGCGGAGTCATATTGACTCAAGCTTAAGCTGGAAGTACCTTCAGTTGAAGACACCCAAAGAACTGTGGGATGCCCTCAAGGGACGTTTTGGAAACATACATGACACTTTGCTTCCAGAACTGACCGTTCAGTAGAATGAAATCCGCTTACTTGACTATAAGAGGGTCAATGACTTCAACAATGACATGTTGTGCTTAAAAGCACGTCTTACCTTCTGTGGAAAGCAAATCACGGAAGATGATATGATACAAAAAACTCTATCCACTTTCCCTACTTCAGCACTTATAGTAGCGAACCAGTATAGGCTCGAATATGATAACAAAATGATTAAAACTTTTAATAAGTTGATTAATATGCTTCAAGTAGTTGAGAGGCATGATCAGGTTCTCTTGAACAATAATGCTAGACCTGCCGGGACAAAGAAAATTCGCGAAACTAATTATGGTCAAGTGAATAGTGGAAAGAACCCCAAAGCAAATGGGAATGGACGTGTTAATCCCCATCTAAGTGGTAATTATGCACCACGAGGCAGGGGCTATGGGGGCCGCAGTAAAGGCCGTGGTAGGGGCCGTGGAGGCTCTCCCCATGTATGGCGCAAAGATGGTGGTAATATTGGGCCTGGTGGTTATAAAACCAAGGCACCACACGAGAACCCCTCAAAGAAACGAGAGAGAGTTGGGAATGAACCTTGCTATAGATGTGGTGACACTGGACATTGGTACCAAAATTGTCGCGCTAGTGATAAGGTGGCGACCATCTACAAGAAACTTAGAAAGTCTAAAGAAAAATGACCCGCGCTTCGCCGCGGGCTTTAGCGCATGGGAAATTGAACGAATGACATGTTGCTGCAATGTTCGTTATAGTACTGTTATCTAAAAACATAACTAAATTGTAAAAAATATAATCTACTTTGTATGCTAGTATGAGGGATCGGGCATTATCAATTCACTTTGAACAAACCACAATAGCTAGTTTATTTACATAGCATTTTCGAAAGTATGTCGTCATTAATGTATATTGTTCGAAGACAAAAATACACACCAAGTGTGTAATGACAACAATATCCGTGCACTTTAAGGACAGTATAATAGGTAGTTCATTTACATAGCATATCCCCCATTGGATTCGTTCGAAGACAAAAATACATATCCATGCACTCCTTTTCCCACCCATTGAATGAACCGGCCCCTAAACAAACTTGAATTTAAGTGGAAATAGAAATATGGCATGAAAGAAATAAGAACAATATAACATCCAATTCACATATATCAAATTCATTGTATTATAGGAAAAAGTTATACATCATGGAAGAGTAAACCTACCGAACACATGAATTTTCACTATTACCTTTCTTGCTGAAGATCCTTGTTCCATAGTGTGGTCAACTTCACTGTAAACTGAGCATTCAAAAAGAATCAGAAAAAACAATCACAGCAAAAAAATTGAATAAGAAAGTTGCAAGTTCCTGTGTGAGAAAATGTCGAACGAACCCAAAAAATATAGAAATCAAAAGGAAAGAGAAACTAGAATTGAGTAACCCTAAATATGAATGAACCATAAAAATTCAAAAAATAATATGAACTTGGACGAACACTGGCCCATACAAATTCATTTGGAGGAAACTGATAGGGGGAATTTATTTGGAAAACTGCCTACATGTATTATGTGAAATTCATACGAATCATACTGAAACATGGACACATAAAATGTAATAACAAATTCATCTGCATAGAAGATAAATACATGTAATTTGTGGACAGACCGAAACGAACGATGCTGGCTACTGAAATAACATGAGAAAAATAAATCACGTACAGTTGCACGAAAAGATAATCATTAGTACCATGACATCGAAACTGTATTATGGGAAAATCCCCATATAAAATTTGAATTCCTGCATATATATATAGAAATTAGCAGATACATAGATAATGAAGTTTGACAAATAATTGTAAACAACAATGAGAAACGTTCTCTCAGAAAAATAATAATGCTAGTATACATATAATAACAATGATAATATATATATATATATATATATATATATAATGGCATGTTTTTTCATCCAAAAAAAATCTGAACTATTATTATCTTTTTTAGCATAAAGCATGAAGAAGTCAGTTTGTAAATAAATCATAGAAGCCCCGGCTGCAGTTTATAATTCTTTGACAATTATGTAGGAATCCCCATATGGACTCTGAACTTTTACATATATGTATAGAAATTAGTAGAGATAATGAAGTTAGATAAATAAATGTTAACAACAATGAGAAATGGCCCGCTTCGAAATGTAATAATGCTAGTATATGTATAATAATAATGATAGTACACACACACACACACACACACACACACACACACACACACACACACACACACACATATATATATATATATATATATATATATATATATTGCCACATTTTTTTCATGCAATAGACTTGTGAATTTTTTTTATCATTTTAAGCAGAAAGCATGACGAAGAAGCTATCATCTCAAGAAAATTCAGTACCACTGAAGTTAGACAAAAAAAAAATCACAAAAGATTTTTCTCTAGTTCATAAGTTTAAGACAATCTAATACCAGTGAATAGCCATGTCTGTATTCTATAATTCGAAGGCAATTGTTTACTTATTTTTCAAGAAATTTGTGAAGGCATTATCGCCTCATTTTACTCAGATTATGAAGTTTGGTATTTTTGAATTAGATTTATTTTGGACAAGACATTTATTTGATTGGTTTATTAATAATTTTTGAATTTTATTCTAAAGTGTTGAATTTATTCGAGTTTATATAGCAAATAAGATGTGCAAGAATACATCTTACGCATAGAGCCACATATTCGAATGAGAAGTACATCATTCTAGATCGTCCACAACAATCTAGTGAATTAGAGAAATTCCTCTAACTCTTTTCATGACACTATCACCACTTCTACTTGTAGGAATGTCGCGCGGCAAAATCGAGTGCTTAGCTTGATAGTGGGACTACTCACACAATTTTAAGGAATAGACAATTATTTATTGAATTAATTCCTATATAGCTCATCTGTGACTACGATGATTGGGACATCCCAACTAATCAAAGGGCGGGAAATGCCATATTATTGATGCCTAATGGCACAATGATAACAGTCATAGAGGCTCTATATGCACCAAGAGCAAATAGAACCTTGTTGAGTTTTAAAGACATCCGTGCTAACGGCTATCACTTGGAAACTCATTGTGAGAATGGAAGATGAATATATATATATATATATATATATATATATATATATATATATATATATATATATATATATATATATATATTACCTCTAATGAATGTGGAAGAAAACGCATCTTAGAGAAACTAATGAGTCAATCTAAGGGGTTATACCTCACCACTATACGGATTATTGAATCCTATGCCGTCACCAATAACGAACTATGTGACACTGAATCATAAAGGCTTTGGCATGACCATCTTGGACATCCTGGTCGTGACATGATGATCCGTATTTTGAAAAACTCACACGAACATCCTTTCTTTAGAGTGACCCATAATGTGGGATATAAACGCGATGCACTGCCTAATGTCGGTATTATTGCTGCACAAGTGCAGCTAATAACTTCTGAAGCACAAGATGCATTACCTACATCTCACTTTGCCTCAACATCTATCTCAAAGGCACATCACTCGTTTTGCAAAGCCTGCTCTTTAGTAAAAACAGGATTGAGACCTTCCTATGCTATAGATATAAAGCAAAACCTTCCATTATTACAAAGAATACAAGGTGATATTTGTGGACCTATTCATCCAGAATGCGGACCATTTAGATATTTTATGGTTCTGGTAGATGCTTCGACACACTGGTCCCATGTCGCACTATTGTCCACACGAAATGCTGCCTTTGCAAAACTCCTAGCACAAGTTATACGTTTAAGAGCTCACCACCCCGATCGTCCTATCAACTCTATAAGGCTTAATAACGCTGGAGAGTTCACATCAAAATAATTTGATGATTATTGTATGTCAATCGGAATTGATGTAGAACATCCCGTACCCCATGTGCATACACAAAACGGTCTCGCAGAAGCCACCATCAAAAGACTACATTGGTGGCTCGGGCATTGGTTATGCGCACCAACATGCCTATTTCTGCATGGGGTTATGTCATATTGCATGCAGCTCTACTTATTCATTTTAGACCCACTACTAGCCAACCATTTTCTGCGTACCAGTTGGTAACTGGATATGATCCTATTATTTTCCATTTACGCATATTTGGTTGTGCAGTATATATGCCGATTGCGCCACCACAGCGCACAAAAATGGGTTCTCAAAGACGATTATATATTTATGTTGGATATGAATCTCCAACTATTATCCGCTATTTAGAACCCTTGACAGGCGATATATTCACCGCTCGATTTGCGGATTATTACTTTGATGAGACAGTCTTCCCGTCGTTAGGGGGAGATAAGAAAAAGGATTTTCTAAGGGACGACAGGAATTGTTGTGTTCTGTCTCCACCCTATCTCATTTTGATCCCCGCACTTCACAATGTGAAAGTGAAGTAAAAAGAATAATCGATCTTCAGAAAGTAGCAGATTCGATGCCAGATGCGTTTGCTGATATCGCTAAAGTGACAAGATCACATATACCAGCTGCAAATGTGCCTGCAAGGTTAGAAGTCCCCAATAAGGGGCACAGCGCCACAAAAAGAGACGCTGCAACCACACACATTGGAGGTGTGGTTGAGGTCGTGGCTCCCAAAAGGAAAAGGGGGAGGCCACCTGGTTCGATTGACACCCATCCAAGGAAAAAGAGGGTAGGTGCGGCATAACCTAATCCATTAATTATCAATGAAGAGAATCCCTCTCATGAGATTATCTCTGATTATAGTTATGTCCATGAATAATTACTGGAGGATGCTCCGATATTTGATATGATTCCAGAGAACAAAGAAATCTCAATAGATTATGAAATGAGTTGATGGAAAGATCTTCTACGCAAATTGATGATGTATTTGCATACACCGTTGCTCAAGAAATCATAGGGCACGATGATATCGAACCACGCTTTATTGTTGAATGTCAACAAAGAGCAGATTGGCCTAAATGGAAAGAAGCAATGCAGGCAGAACTTGATTCTGTGGCAAAACAACAGGTATTTGGCCCGGTTGTGCCGCAGAGTGTAAAGCCTGTAGGACATAAATGGATTTTTGTCAGAAAGCGTAATGAGAAAAGCGAAGTCCTGAGATACAAAGTTCGTCTTGTAGCACAAGGTTTCTCACAACGCCCTGAAATTGACTACGAAGAGAAGTATTCTCCTGTAATGGACGTTATTACGTTTTGCTATTTAATTAGCTTAGTAGCATCCGAAGGATTGGAAATGCAGCTCATGGATGTGGTTACAGCATTTCTCTATGGGGATCTTGATTCAGAGATATATATATGAAAGTGCCTGAAGGTCTTCAATTACCCAAATCAAGTTACTCCAAACCACGGTGTGCGTTTGCGATTAGATTGAAGTGCTCACTTTATGGATTAAAATAATCCAGACGGAGGTGGTATACCTGACTACTTGATTGGTAAAGGATATAAGAACGATGAACTATGCCCCTGCGATTTTATAAAGAAAACAAGTTCCAGATTTGCAATTGTATCTGTGTATGTCGATGATATGAACATAATTGGTACTCTAGATGAAATAAGAGAAACCTCTAGTTACTTGAAATCCGAATTTGAGATGAAAGATCTTGGGAAAACTCGGTTTTATCTAGGCATCGAACTAGAACACCGAGCTTGTGGAATACTAATCCACAAGTCTGCATATATCCAAAAGATGCTCAGGCGATTTAATATGGATAAAGTGCACCCGTTTAGCACTCCCATGATCGGTCGGAAACTGAATGTAAAGAAAGATCCATTTCGTCCAAAGGAAGATGACGAAGAGCTATTGGGAGCTGAAATTCCCTATCTAAGAGCGCGTTATTGTACTTAGCTCAATGCACACGACCAGATATTTCCTTCTCAATGAACTTGTTAGCAAGATTTAGCTCAGGACAAACGCGACATAATTGGAATTGTATCAAGAACATATTTTGATATCTAAAAGGAAGTGTTGACATGGGTTTGTTCTCCCTTATAGAAAGACAAGAGGGGCCATAGATGAATTTGTAACCCCTAATGAAAATGTCAAAGGCGAGAGTGTCACCCCCTACACTGAAATACCTAATAATGTTTTGGTTGGCTTTGTTGATGCTAGATATCTCTCAAACCCACATAAAGGACGTTCTCAAACTGGTTATGTATTTACCATGGGGAACACAGCGATATCCTGGAGATCAACCAAGCAAGCTCTTGTAGCTACCTCTGCAAATCATTCAGAGATTATTGTTCTACATGAGGCAATTCATGAGTGTGTATGGTTAAGGTCTATCATCACACATATTCGAGGGACTAGTGGTTTGAGGTCTACCACTGAAGAGCCTACTTGTATTTATTAAGATAATGCGGCTTGTATCGAACAGATGAAATTGGGCTACATCAAAGGTGACAACACGAAGCATATATCACCAAAGTTTTTCTATAATCAGCATTAACATACGTTCCTCAAGATTCAAGTCACTCAAGTGACCTCTGAAAAAAACGTGACTAATATGTTTACCAAATCACTTCCTCAATCCATATTTGAGAAACATGTGAAGAGCATAGGTATGCAAAGACTTTCTGAGTTCTCTTGATAGATGTACGTATCGGGGGGGGGGATGTGTAATCATTAGGTGCGTTGTACTCTTTTTCCCTTCGACCAAATTTTATTTTTCCCATTGGGTTTTGTTACTTGGCAAAGGTTTTTAATGAGGCAACTACTCATGCACTATTTTACTTGTTGACTCGACACAAGGAAGAGTATTAAAAGAATTACACATTTAGTGTGTCTATATCAACAAGTTAAGTACGAGAGTAATTTAAGTATTCATTAGCCTTTATGTAATTATGCAACTATGTAATTGGTACCCTATATAAAGAGTCCCTTGATAATGAGAACCCTAATATTTCTCCGCCTCTCTTTTTCTTCAGTCTTTTCTACTTTACTTTTACAGACTTGAGTTTATTCGACGTGTGGAGGCACTCAAGTTACTATTAACAATATGACTACTCATCCAAATTTGATACTTGGCATCTAATTTGCAGTTGAATAAAAACACGTAAGGTAATAGGTTATTTTACCACGCGTCATCAATGGTTGGTTCGGAAAAAAATTTTCTTACCCAAAGTAGACGGAATAAAAATGGTTCAACTCTATTGTACTAATTTGCAGTTTAATTGTTTTTCTTCCATGATTTATACTAAACTAGCAGATGACCCCGCGCTTCGCTGCGGGTATGAATATTAATCAGCAAGATACAAACACAACACAGATCCAAAACACTCCCAACTTTTAGGTTTCGAGTCCATTCCTAGCACCCAAATTGCTTACATATGAGCTTTCAATATGCTGCATGCCATTTTTTAATATCTGCACTTGATCAACACAATATGACGGCCCCATAACATCAAATCAAGAATCTGGCATTAAAATTAGATAAAAGATTTCCGATTATTAAAAAAATTGTCATTACCCAACTAACAGCTGTAGCCTGTGCTGGTGTAGGTCGCAAGCCTGCAGCAAATAGAAGTGGGAATAAGTAACGCAAAAAACAATATCGTTGCGATATCCGTGCATGTTTTTATTAAGAGGATTAAATAAATAAAAAATTAAATAGAAGAATATCTCGCGAAAAAAAAATAAAAGATCTGAATTGATAATACGGATAATGTCGCACAAGAGAAGTGTTGCAGAGCACGGAATTGTGTGTATCTACAATCCAATCAAACCCTAAATTAATAAATTATGTCAATTATTCTCGCAACCATTAACACCAAACACAGGTCGATTAAAGAAGAATTAAGAAGAAAAAAAATGATTTTCATGGAATTTTCTGGTAAATAAAGAGATGTATCCCGAAGGATATGTTTGTGCAAAAGTAATGTGAAACAAAAAAGTATGATTATTAGGTAGTAATTAAAAAAAAAACTAAGACGCACCTATACAAAATTCAGCTCATTTGTAGGAGCTGCTCAGCTCATAAAAGGAATTAAGGATTACATCGCTTCACTCCGGAAAAACCATTAATTTTTATCCTCTTTTCTTAGTCGAATAATCCCTTTCTTTCAGAGAGCAAAGGATATGAAGAACCATCCGTTATTATTGTCTGCATAACTCAACTTTTGGTTATTATTGTTTGCATAACTCAATTTTCAAACCCAACCATCAGTTATTATTGTTTGCATAACTTTAATTTTCCTAGTTCACATTCGAAGGCTAGATAGAGAAGTAACAGAAACAGACAACAGCAATAGGCAAAAAAGAAAAAGAAAAAAAATAAGTTGCAACCTGATTTTCAAAACCATCCGTTATTATTGTCTGGCATAAACTCAAATTTTGGTTTATTATTGTTTGCATAACTCGATTTTCAAACCAACCATCAGTTATTATTGTTTGCATAACTTAATTTTCCTAGTTCACCTTCGAAGGCTAGATAGAGAAGTAACAGAAACAGACAACAGCAATAGGCAAAAAAGAAAAAGAAAAAAAATAAGTTGCAACCTGATTTTCAAACCAACCATCAGTTATTAAAAATAACAAAAATCAAATGAGATACAAAACCTAAAATTAAAAGAAATAAGAAAAAAGGACGAAGAAGCGCATAACAATTAAAAACAAATGAAGAAGAAGAAGAAGCAAGTTTTACTTTTAAACCTCAAGGTCTTCAAGGTTGTTGTTCATCTGGTCCGTTCACCGTTGCCATGATTTCCTTCTATCACCAATCGACATGCAACTCAAAACTAAAAGAAATTAGGGGGGAAAAAAACAAAAAAGGAACACAGAACAATTTTAAAAAAATGAAGAAGCAGCAGCAACTAAAATTCAACTTAAACAACAAATCCGTAAACGAAACTAAAGGAGAAACCCAAAACACGCAGACAGTCAGCGGCCAAACAATTAAACAGAGAAAAAAAAAAGGGCGAGAAACAAAACCTTACACAAACTCTGCAATTCTAAAGATATAGAAATCCAACAATTTTATTTTTTCCAGACAGCTTCTCAATATTGAATATTTACAGGTTGGGACACCATGCAAGAGGTTGTTGGAGACTGTGACAGTGAAATGTGGGCATTGTAGCAATTTTGCATTTCATAGCACTAAGCCTCCAATTCAAGGTCAAATATGGTATGATCATCAAAAATCCCTCCATCAGGTTACATTTTCATAAAAAATATTTATTTATTTTTTAATTATTAAGTTGAAAGGATGCATAAAATGGCATATATATCTTTGTGGTGCACAGAATTGGTGCAATGAATTTAAGAAGAGCCTGTACCTGTCATCGTCTTCATCCACGTCGAGCGAGCCCTTGTCCCCCAAAGCGCCATTCGTGTCGAAACGTATGATAATATATTTATTTTCAAGACCTAAAAAAAATTATGTAATTTAATTGTAACTCTCTTTGCCGCTCCTGAGAAGAAGCACATCACAGGCTTTCTTCTCAGTATCTAGAACATATGCACTCATGGAACTCTGAAATCCAGGCCAAAAGCAGATAAGAAACATGTAAAAAGAAAAGTAAAATAACGAAATATATGGCAACAAAGGAGAAACGAAATGCAAAGGCCAAAGAGCAAAGACATGCAACTCAAAACTAAAAGAAATTAGGGAGAAAAAAAAGGAACACAGAACAATTTTTTAAAAAAAATGAAGAAGCAGCAGCAAATAAAATTCAATTTAAACAAGAAATCCGTACACAAAACTAAAGGAGAAATCCAAAACACGCAGACAGTCAGCGGGCCAAACAATTAAACAGAGAAAAAAGGCCAAAGAGCAAAGCCATGCAACTCAAAACTAAAAGAAAAAGAAATTAGGGGGAAAAAAAAGGAACACAGAACAATTTTAAAAAAAAATATGAAGAAGCAGCAGCACGAAACAAAAGGAGAAACCCAAATCACGCAGACAGTCAGCGGGCCAAACAATTAAACAGAGAAAAAAAAAAGGGCGAGAAACAAAACCTTACACAGACTCTGCAATTCTAACGATATAGAAATCCAACAAATTTTTTTTTGCCAGACAGCTTCTGAATATTGAATTCCTACACCAGCAAAAAAATCAAATCAGAATTTTTTTTTGCGAAGAACACATGTAAATCGCAAAAGCAATCGGAAAATCGTACTTCTTCGGCGGAGACGGAGATCTCGTTGGCCTTCTCATCCGTTTCTTGGCGGATGAAGCGGACCATCTGCTGGATCTGCTTCGAAACGTCGGCGTCGTTCATATTCGGATGCGGATCAGGTCCTGTCAATTCGGGTTTGGGTATGTATACGGTTTTACTGGGCAGATCAAAGCTTTTGAGCAAATATGGAAAACATAGAAATTGATCGGTGAGAAAGCAGACCCAAAAGCGGACTTGTGAATCTGAAAAAAATATAAATAAAAGAGAACCATTCAGCAGCAGCCAAATGTCGCAATAAGGTAAATGCTCACCAACTTTATATATAAGGTACTTAGGAAACAAAGGCCGTGCAACGCACGGCCTTGGCCCACGGAAACTCTATTTTCTTCGGTCGACGTTAGTTTGAAAAAAAATTCACAATGGCAAAATTTTAATAATAAGCTTAAATAGTAAATATTAGCTAATCAAATTATCAGGAATTAATGATGCAAAATTATATCCATACTTCTCCAAATAAAACAAAAATAACAAAGAGTAGTGATCACTTTTTAGTTTCACTATTACAAAAACAAAGATTAATTAATGCCAATAAAATAACCTGGCTCATATGAATAAATTGTCGTAAGATCCATATTAATCTTTAAACAAAAAACATCAAAGAAAAAAAATGAAACAAACTTGATCATGAATCAAAATATAGCTATGATATTTAAATGAGTCAATGTTTTCTTGTATAAGTTTGTGGACGTATGGCAAAGCTTTATTGTTTTAGTGTAGACATGGTCTTATTATTCACTATACTACTGACATTCACATAAAATAATCAMAATATGAATAAGTGATTTAAAACTAACTCTAAATTACACAAGACATGAAGAACCATTCTTATATAAATCTTTGTTGAGCTCATAACCTCAAAAAGACCAACAATGAAGAAATTTGATTCCCTTTATTGATRATGACCTTTCCCAAAAATATAAATCAYACAATTCATAAGTAAAGATGAGGGGAAAAAAGATTGATCACCTGTAGGTGAAGAAAATCTTATCAATATATTTCTATTCAATCAATTTAAATTTTCAACTGAAGAGAAAAAAATTGGGATTTTTTTTCTCACCAATATTGACTTAGCTGCACTTTGGCGGCGSCAATGGGTTGGCTGCCGTGGCGGCGTGAAGTGGCAAGTAAAGGCTAGCAAAACACGGGGGAACAATGAGAAAAAAGTGAAGTAAAATGAATACAAATATGGCAAAAGAAATAGCTTTTTGAAATTGATCCAAGAGGAAGAATGAAATTCAAAATGATGAAAAAAAATGAAGAAAATATACACACAAGAAAAGGCACACAGAACGCAGACAACACTCCCTCTCTTTTTATAATCTCAAACTAAAGTACTTATTAAGATAAATATAGAAGAAGTATGAGAAGAAAAAAAGAATTTAAAAAAAGCCCATTCAAATCTTAAGCATTTCAAAAATAAAAGAAAAAAAATAACAAAAACTACCCCTCAGACTTGCACTTATAACAAAAAATCAAAATATCTTTTGAAATAATAAATACTCGCTCAAAATATTACAAATGCCATGTTAAAGTTTTTATTTACCTAACAGATTCCATTTTGAGCGTGCAATTTATAAAATAGAAATATATTTTAAAATGGTATTCGTAATTTTGAAAGAAAATTAAGTCTCTGTTTTTTACTAAACATTTAGAGTAGATTTTGAATTAGCTCCAAAGAAAATTGTTATTGTTATTATAATTATTACTAATATTTTTATTAAGCGCAAAAAATTGTAAGTAATTTAAATATGTTGCAATAACAACAATACCATTGTATGAATATTATTAATCAATAACTAAATTACCTAATAACGGACAACAAAAATCGAAGCCATTTAGTAAAAGACTAAAAGAATGAATATCATAAGAATAAAAAAAAAAAAGAGAAGATAAAAAGAGTGTTCATAACGAGAACGACAAAGAGATAGAACTCAAATTAGAAGGCGCAAATGACGATGACCTGACAAACTAATCGTGAAATAGCATAAAACAACTAATGAGTGCAAATAATCCACCAGAAATAAAGGAAAATAATAAATCACCCCTAAAATCAAGATATCAACAAAGATTCAAACACATGCATACACAAAAAATAAAGATTCATCCGTCAATTCTATCCAAAAATAAACAAATTGATCCATCTAATCTGGATAACAAAAGAGAACAAATAAAACTTATCTCAAAGTACGAAACAAGTTCCTAAATGAAAAAAAGGAGGAGAAGAAGAAAGGATCTAACCATCATTAAAGAGGAGCATGGAGAGAGGGAACTCACGTTTGAAAGCATCGATATTCTTCATCTCATCTTGCAGCCTATTAACGTTAGGCCAAAGCTTCAAAACATTGATTAACACATGATCAGTACCAGAAATCAACCAACGCTAAACAGAATTCATGAAAACAAGTAATTCAAGAGTAATTAAAAAAAATTTACACAGATGCATATACAGAAAACAAAGTTAAAAAAATAAACAAAAAATTGAAATTCAGTTAAAAAAAGTGACGACCATCAGAGTATTTGTTGCAACCATATTATCCCCAAAAAAAAATTCACCACAATTCCAATCATATTCACAAAACAAATCAACTAAACAATACAAAGCAATCATGGTATCTCACACAATAACATCTCATTAATATCACAATGCAGCAACTAAATTGGTTGTTGTTCTGAAAGTCACAGGGCCTGAAATAAAAAGAAAGAAGAAACGAAGATAATAAGAACTCACACAACATTGATTGCTATTAAAAAACAGTAATCGAGATTAATTCCATGCGAAAGAGGTTGTAAGAGATTTTGCAGTCCATTTCTTCGTGCAATTGTTTTGACACTCTCCTCAGAACTGAAAATTTTAAAATACGGAGTCGAAGACACTGACCTAAAATTGTAAGTGATTATAATCTCCTCTCACGTGATATTTCTTCTTCTATTTTTTCGAGAAAAAAGAGAAGTGAATATATTTAGAATCTTATTATGGCAGGTTTTATGCGCTCATATTTCAGGCTTTAATATGATTTCAGTAATTGTAATTTATGCGTTCATATTTAATACGACTTCCTCTCACTTGATATTATATGTAATGCACTGAATTAGGGTATTTCAGACACTAAAAGGAGTTAAAAAAGATAACAAGAGTTTTCAAAAAACTAAACCCAAATCCCACAAATTTGAGCTTCATATTTCAGCATGTGCATAATTTTTTTAAGAAAATAAAAGGTAACGAGTATAGAAAATTTAAAAAGCGCACAGATTTAAAATCCCATAATAGGTCCCATTTTTCGACCCTTTCCCGGAAGTCGATGACTATTCATAGCTATTACCTTGCCAACGAATTTACAGTCCGTCCCCATTAACCGCTCGGGCATCGACCCAGGAAGAATCAATTTTAGGCACTCTTCCCGAAGTGAGTCATGGATCGAAAGAGTTCTCGTCAGTGACACAGAGACTTCTTCGTACGACCCAAACTGTGGAGAACAAGAAGTCAGTTCGATTCCCGTGGCTGGGGAAGCCCAGACTGCGGTCGTGGAGCAAGCGGGGCCGTCTGGAATAGCCTTTCCCGCTCCACCTACTGATGTAGTGAATCTCGATAATCTTCCTTACCAGTGGATTCGGGATCACGAAAAACAAATAGGTGATCTCATCCGCGAATTTCGCAAAGAAGAGGGGAGCTAAAAACTAAAAGTGAAAATCTAATACACATAAATTCGAAAATTATAAAACTAAATCACAATCAATTTGAAAACTATAATCGGAAACACTAATCGAAAACAATAGTCAAACAACCAATGCATTATTATTTCGGATTCAATTTGAGAACTCTAATCAGAAACACTAATCGAAAACCATTATCAAATAAATGATGCATTATTTTTTATAATTTAATTTAGATAAACTTAATCAAAAAAACAAAACGAAAGGAAACTGGACAAAACAAAACATACCAGAAAATCATCCTTCCATCCCTCAAGGTAAAGATAGTATCATGAGTGTACGAAATTTGCCAAAAACAAAGTGTCTCATTCCAAAATAGACCTGAAAAATACCAAAAAACAATTATTATAATTATATAAAACAAAAAATAAATAAAATATATTGGCACACCAACTATGAAATACAATCCCCAATCACTCAAAACAACATATAGTTGATAGACTAACAATCCTGACATACCAATCGAAAATAGCAGATTAATACTAAAAAATATTCAAATGAGATAGTAAAAATTAATAAGCATATTAAAACAGACCATTATTCACTATAACACCAGCATATATGTAATAAGTCTTGTATGTCTTTTAAAAACACAAATACCACTGTTTTGTGTGCAGTTTTATATAAAATACACATCGTGGGGGTATTTGTGATCTTTAAAGATAATAAACTTTATATATATATATATATATAATATTATATAGCCACATTGCCTCCATAGCTCAAGGCTGCAAAATAAGTAAAAATCTAAGCAAACTTTCATGCAAACGGTAGTAATTAATTCAAATCGTAAAAACTCTTAATTTTCATTTCCACTCCTATGAATTTTTGACAGTGATTGTCAACAATCGGCTCAAACTCTACATCTCTGTTCAACATGCTTACTCACATTATTACATACTCCGGATTGCACCAAACCATGACCCGCGCCTTGTAAGAATCTTGTGCCCTCAAAACAACTTCTCACAATTCATGCCCTCTTTGTATTTTATCCATGCAAAAGCTCTTTGAAATAAAAACTTGATACTACAAATGCATTTCTTATAATCTTACAAAAATGATTGGAATATAAAGGCAGATGGCACTGTTTAAAGTAATAATTACAAAACTCACCCTTCAAGTTTTGGGTATTTACAGAAAACCCATAAACGACTCAGGATTACAAAAAGAGCCATTCATAGTCATCACAATATTATATTTACCCACTTAAATTTTAGACCCAGCAAAAAAGTTTTGTGCTGTTGTTTGTTTTATAGTTATGGAACTTTCTTTTGGCAATTACTCAAAACTTCAAGGGTAGATTTTATAATTATCCCTTATTTGCC